>DWME01006325.1:0-13777 GCA_018244795.1 Parelbella ahira ahira | reverse complement strand
TTTTGAGGACGATTTATAGTTGTCACTACAGCTGTTAGTGTACTTGTCCTAACCACTCGGACCTACCTACATATATACATATTTATATGTACCTCTTTTTCCTTGTCTGCCTTCTCTCGGCGCCTGGCATCAATAATCTCTTTGGCGTGTTCCAGTTTTTCCTCCATGCTCACATTGCTCGACGAATTTGCGCTGGTGACCTCCTGACAAAAACAACGATTGAACGAATGAATGAACGAGTAAATGAATAAATGAATGAAAAATTTTGCACAACATGTTGCTTATGAAATTTTCAACTTTTAAAGATACACCATACATTTTACCATTTCGACTGCACTGAGGATTCTATGATAGAATGAACGATAACTGCTAATATCATAATATTATCTAATTAGATACATTTAATTTGCAATGGTAATTAGTTTAAAACATACCATTCACAATAACAGTTTATACATTTTTAATTGTGTGAGTATTTATGTATGTTTTTTTCTGGCATTATTAGTATCTGTTTGTCATATTTAGTTCTGGTCTAGTTAATAAACATAAACACAATTTTTAAGCGATATTTTTTATACAATTGTTCTGTTATTGCTTACCGCCTGCGCGGCGGGCGCACTATCGTCTGTCTTGCTTGTCCCGGGCTCCGAGGGACTCTTGGGCCGCCTGACGCACACGTCCCCATCGCACACCACCTCGTACTCCTGCCCTGACTTGGTGACCTCGTGATGTTCTGTCTTCGCCACCTTCGAAGGTGGTTCTGAGATTTCTGTACACAGCAAATTATTTGTTTGTGTTTGCGTTATATTATATAAATTAAATCGTCTATAAGAATTAGATGAACAGTGTGCAGTGCCAAGGCTAAGAAAGTCCTCAACGAGCTATTGTTTTAACAGTGACTGTAAATTTGGTTTTTTAAAACAAACTCAAAGCTCTTTAACAATCACATCTTAGAGTACCCACCAGGTTCTACAGACTTAGCAGTTGGCGAGGACGTCGCAGATGCCGCAGGTTTTGCTGGTTCTGCTGTCTTTGCTGGTTCTTGTGGTCTTGCTGGTTTCACTGGCTTTGCTGGTTCATTTGGTGGCTCTGGTTCCACAGGTTTTGCTATTTCCACAGGTTGCGCAGGTTTGGTTGGGTGCTCGGTGGTAGACATCGCAGGAGGGTTAGAAGCAGCCTCTGCTTGCAGCAGATGAGCAGTTTGCTCCCTTATATTTTGGCCCGATGTAGACGGTTGGATGCGTTTATCTTTATCTAGTCGACAGGGAAGAGAGAAGTGATAAATGACAGATTAACTAATTAGAATGGTGATCTTAGTATTCCTGTACCTGTATAATATGGAATAACAGACATGATATTACTATTTTTTTAACATAATATGATTTTATTGAGCCAAAATCAGGCTATAAATTTTTTAAATTAAATCACATCATAAAGGATGCAACAAGGATAAAGTAACAATAATTAATAATGATACAACCATGATGTAAAACAATACGCACAATGCTGATCCAGTATCCTGTCAATCCGGTCAGCCAAGTTCTGGGGCTCCACTCCAGCACAGACAACCTCAAGAGGTGTTCCATTCCGTCCAATGAAGAAAAGTGATGGCACAGGAACAAATTGATCTATTATATGATTAAGGATTTTCAGCTATTTATGTGCAAGAACCCTTTTCTAACTGTGCTTAAATGGGATAAAATGTACATATATGAATATACTTGAATACTCCTCAAATAAATATTAGTTACACTACAAGAATGCCTTTAAAAAGTCCTCATTGTTACATGAAAATATTTTTTTATGAAATTCCTAACTCAAAATATGCTTAAGTTGGATAAAAAATGCTATTAACAAGGAGAAAGCAAGACGAGGTACAATATTCAGAAAAAAGAAAAAAACAATGTTACGACAAGGATTGTGAAGATCCATAAATCCATACCCAACTCTACCCAAGATCAGTTATAAGAAATCAACCCATGTGAATGTTTTAACAGAGATGAAAGGTACCTGTAAGCACTTAAAACCATCATAAAAAGGATACAGATCTTAGCAAAATGTGTATAGTTCTCGGATCCGCTCTTCAGTTTAACCGCAAGGAAGTTGGACTCATTCGAGAGTTTGTTCACCACGGTTTGGTTCTCTATTGTTGTTGCTAGCTCAGAGGACAAGTCATTATCACCTGTTGAAAATTAACAAAAACCTCTATGAATATGATGAATTCACCTTGAGAGTATTCTTGACCTCGGAAACAAGTTTGGTATTAAGACTTGACATACTGAGAGAAGATCCATGCCCGATAGTTAAATGGTAAAAATATCAATCACAACAGCCTTACCTCTGCTGCATGGAGCGTAGGTTCCTAATTGGTTGTTACATAACCAATGCTTTTTTTTTATTAACAATGATCTGGATTATTGTCATGGATTTAATAATTTCTATTGCTTAGTGCTCAAGTATACGGAATTGAAGGATATATACAAAATATTGTCTCATTGATTGAGTGGTTGTGTGTGTGCCTGCTGATTGGGAGACCCGGGGTTTGAAACCTATGTTAGGTTTTATATAAGGTTTTATAAACGATATATAAGGTTTTATAAACCTATATTAGGATTTGTATCAAAATTTCTAGTAGAAACTTCTTTTAGTGGTTCCGAGTCTAGATGTAAGTCATGTGTATGGCAATAGGATAACCACCTATTCTGTTATGGGATGTAAACATAACTGATGTGGAGTGTACTAGATTCTTCTACCTACACCTGTAGGCCGAGGGAGTTTTGTACAAAAATTTATTGAAGCCACAAAGTCAATAATTCAATATTTAGATCTTATAAAAAAAAACATTGCCTGGTGACTTCCTTAACAGTATAAACTAACTCAGCTGAAAAACGAATACTACAATTTTCATGAAACCAAATCTTTTAAATAGATATATATCATTTTCTATATAGAAGACCATATTGGCTGAGTAAACGCAAGAAATACAGTTTTTTGCATTTAGTTTAATTTTATTGGCCTCTAATTAAAAATTGCCAAAGTCCTTAAGGGTGCGAACTATGTCAATAAGCGTTTTTAATCTGCATTTTTATGTTTATAGGACAAGCGCAGTTTTTCCTACTTAGCCTATTCTGCAAAGAGCATTTAATTTAATGTTATATGTAAAGTGCAGCAAAAAGTCTTTTGAAAATGTTTTGTCATACATACAAGAATTTCTTATGTACACATTATCGTCATACGTTTGTCAAAATTTTCATGACTCGACTTTTTTACCCGATTATTGACGAAAACTCATACCTTCGATAAACACGACGAAAATTGCGTTTCTTTGCTTCGAGAGGTTCACTGCCTCCACCATACTTCCACCGTACCAATGCATTGTCGAATTTTATTGAGAACTGCTACTATCCACCCTCACTGCCCTATTTTTTTTATATTTTACCGATGTTATTCAACAAAAATATCAAGACATGACACAACGAATTTGACTTTTGACAGTACTGACGTGTGGATTTTACCATGCTAAGTCTACTGTCCACACTGTCTATGGTCGTTAATGATTTCTATAGCAAAATCAAATAGAGGGGAATGTATGAAGTAAACAAAAAATTAAAATTTTAAAAGCTAATTTTTATTATTATGTCAGTTTTACCAAATTAAAAATGACGAATCTTCGTAGTTCTTGCCATATTAATAAGATTTACATGGTATTAGTATTGTAAAAGGAAAATAATATTACATAAAAATGAAATATCACCTAATTTTTTAAATACTTATTTTACAATTTGTTACTGCTATCTGTGTAATTTGTTAATTTTTGGCGTATTGTAAATTTACATGTGACCTTGTGGATTTTTTCTACTGCATACGAGATGGCGCTTCTTTCTACGTTTCCTAGTCGTCAATAGATGTCACATTGAAAAATTATTAAAAATTATGAATTTGCTGAAATATACTAATAATACCAGGTTTAAGGTATCTTTATTTTGTTGGAAATATTTTGTTTAGATCTGTATACAATATTATATTAAAAACATAGAGACCTAGGTACTTTACATTATAAAGCTGTAGTAAGTACTCTATCTAAAACATTAGCAGTTCAAACAGATATTAAGTACTTATTAGGTCAATTTAGCATTCTTCAAGAGTTTGTCTGTATTCTTTTTAGATATAAAGATATATAGATCTCTACAAAACGTATTGAATAAATTTAAAAAAAGTATCTGTTGGTTCAATAGTTGCAAGTGCAACTGCTGATCGATAGGTTGTGGGATCCATCCCGGGTCGGGTACTATTGAGTTCTTCTAACTAGAAGTTTCTAGAAGTGGCTCAGTTTGGAATTGAGCCCGGCGTACAGTAACAGTTTCACCCCCTAATCCTTAGTGAAATGTAAACAAAACTGGTAATATGTGGCAGTGTAGGTAGGTACCTACTACCCTCCTGTGCCTACCCTATTCGGGGATTGCAGGCGTGATGTTACGTTAAAATAATAATGCCCTTATCGTAGTTAAATTCAATGTAGCCATATTGTTACATCATAAAACTTCTGAGGATTTTAATATTTGACCGCACGAATAAATTTTAATGCTTGGTAATCCGTGATAAGGATTTAAATTGGTTGTAGTACGTACCTACTGTAGTCTGAATATATTATATCATGAAACCCGCTATAAATATTTAAGCTTCAGGTGCGCGTAGCAAAAGTACGTAATAACCAAAAATTATAATTTTATACATATGCACAAATTAGATCAAAAATGTTCTGTAAAGACTTTGTAACAAGATAATCACGTGTCAACAAATCCCTAATTAGAAACAGGGCGCTCACATCCTCTCGACGCCGACGACTACACATAAATAACTCAGAAGGCAATTAACCAATTTGTTTTCGAAGATAGGCTGACAACACTACGCTCGGCTGGTTGTATTTTATTACTTGGACAACATTTTAGTGTCTCTTTGAAAATGGAACCGAAAATTGCGTCTTAAAATCGCAATGAAGCATGAAATGCGACGGTTTCGCGCCTTTTGAAATTCTAAAAGTGGCCACCGCTTTGACTGCTGTTCTGTACGGTTGAAATGCGACGTTTGTCTTATTTTCATTGTAATAATTTGCTGTTAAAAGAAGTCTCGCTATAATTTAGGTATGTTCAATCGAAAAACCAAGATATTTTTCTTGTTTTGTAACCGTTAGCGTAATTCTCAAGTAAATAAATTGTGTTGTACTCATAGAATGTAACATTTGCCAGTTACTGACTATAATAGGTTTTTACATAAATAAACAAATAAAACAGTGTTATAATACTATCATTACTTACATTCACAATTATACGTAGCATTTAATGTGCAGACAATTTCGCACACGCACTATCTACTGAAAATTGTAAGTACCTAAGTATTTGTTAAGTATCGTGAAAGATTGATCCATTCTAAAACTGTGTACGCGCGCTACTAATTTTGTAATTATGACACAACCGAAATTACAAATAAGTACATAACATAATACTACAAGAGAGCCGTAGGTGGGTAACTATTGTACAGTAATACCAAATATACTTATCATCATCATCATCAGCCTATCTCAATCCACTGCTGGACATAGGCTTCCCCCAATGAGCGCCATCGCGACCTGTATTCGGCTTGTCGCATCCAGCATCTGCCTGCAGCCTTTCGCAGATCGTCATACCGCCGGGCCGGAGAGCGTCCCACAGTACGTTTGCCGAGCCGCGGTCTCCACTCCAGAACTCGCCTACTCCACCGGTTGTCGGTTCTTCGGCAGATATGCCCAGCCCATTGCTACTTCAGCGAGCTAATCCTTTGAACTATGTCGATGACTTTGGTTCTCTGTCGAATAGTATCATTTCTGATCCCATCCTTCAGAGAAACCCCGAGCATAGCTCGCTCCATAGCTCGCTGAGCGATATAGTAATAATATACTTATAGTATACCATTTTTAGAAGATAAGAATAATTAAACGAAAATAGATATAGGTATCTACCCGTATTTACTGTCTTATATAACATGTATATATACCTACATCTATTATTATAAAAGATATGATTTCAATATTAATTCTTGTAATTCCCCAACGTCAAAATAGTCTACATTAAATCTTTTATCCCGCTACCCCAACGAGGTCCAGTCCATTAAGCGTCACTCTTGTATGACAAATGGAGGAAGCGACATTATCTTCACCCCAGCCTCTTAATGGGGAGACAGACGACAATAATATTGAATAGCACGTTCTATGCTGTAAGTCCTTAGTTATTTTATAATTTTTGTTGTGCCAAATATATCTTCGTGTTCTTCGTGTTTTATTTCACTAAATAGGTAACAGTTGGCGTTATGGCTGATTACTTGAACCACAATATATTTCCTCAGATTTAGTACTATCAATTTATGTATTATTTCTGAGCAAGCCGAAAGCGTTTTTATTCGAGACTCCTAATAGGAAAAGCAAAAATTGATGAGCTTATATGTATGTTATTATTAGGCTTAGAAGTATAAAAAAAAAAAAAACTATTATTTCTGGACGATTATATCTTTGAATAAACAAAAGACAGTTAAAATTATTACGAATCACAAATAAGAACACAGAAAACAACCCTACATCAAGTCAAACAACTGAATTGGAACGCAGCTAAAATCGTGACAATCTGCGCACGCGTGAACGCGCTCCCGCGCAAAAGAACGTCAAAATCCACGCCCACTTCGATCTTTCAAAGTGACAGCTACTGATAGGTTTTTTTTTCTAAGCGGTGACGAGACAATCGCTCGTTAAGCATTGATGACTTTGTTAATTGTTATTTGGCACCAAATTAGATTTGAAATGGCATCCGGATTGATTAGTCAAACGTTTGTATTGTTTAGTATGTTAATTTAAATTCTTGAGGATGTGTCGTCGTCGAACTTGTCTTTTTAGAGTAATATGTTTTAAAGTGCGTATCGAAACTGTCTGTAAGATAAATGTCATCACGTGAAATTAAATATATACTTTTAAAGCCTCTAAAGTTTTAGTTTAAATTCCAAAAATTTAGTTTAGAAAATTAATCAGAAGAAATTTAGTTTCTAGTTTAAATTCCAGATATTTATATAAAAAACATTTTGTAACAATAATCTATACCTACTCAATGAACAACGATTGCCGAAAAAATTCAATCCATCAAAATAGCAAAAAATTTTGCAAATAGACGAACAAAAGGTAAAATCTTCAATGAAAACATCATTGTTTGTAGCGATCAATCACAACAGCATCGCCACTTGAGGGCGAGGGGGAGTACCGCTAAGGGTCCCTAATTCTATGTTCAGTTGGAACCACGTATTAACAAATTATAGATACTGGCCAAGTGCAGTAGCTGTTCGCAGAGTTAAGTATCTATAGATATGGCTTTAATCTCCACAAAATGTAATTGACGGTTCAACATGGCTTTCAGGTAGCGATGATAAATACCCAGACAGCAATAGCGTAAAACTAGTCTAGCTAGCTAGTGTGTTCCAGGACAAATGCCATCTTTAATCTGGACGTGTAAGTTATCTGATGTTACAATTTTACTATGAACTAGGAATGTAATAACAGCAGAATAAGTTAAATTGTATTTTCACTGTACCGATTTGCACGGACTCGAGTTAAATTAAGTACTTACTTTTTAAATAATCAAAATAACAAATAACTAGTGCAAGAATCTGGCACGAAAATAAAGAAGTCTACATGTTTAAGAATTCCATTATAAATATATTAAGATATTTTCGCAGTCAGTATTAACAGCTTGAGCACAACCAAGAGTTATCAGAACGACTGTTCTGAGAATAAATATATAAAAAAATGTATTTATCTATTCACTTATTGATTTACTTAATTTAAAATAAGTTTATTTTTTCTTAAACCTGATGCTACTGCTAGTGACGATGTTGAATAAAGAACGGCGAAAGAAGGAACACGTTAATGTTGATATACCACACGACTTATTGGTTTTGAACCTGAGCGGATAAGACTTAAGTATGTTTATTTTGATACCGCCGTGTCTAAGTCTTGTAACTCTACGTAAGCAACAGTATAATACAGAACTGTAAACGTTCAGTTACGATGTATCGCGAAGCGGTCATTAATGGTATTTCCAATGTATGTTGGTAATTGTTCAATATTTGATATTAATGTTTGGACAAATTTTGGTTATACTAGCCGTATTGAAAACTCGCCAACTGAAAATAGAAGCAAATGTGAATATTTATAAACATAGAATGAGATTTTAAAGGTTAAGTTGTTTCTCTGTCAAGCCCTATAAAATGAATGTGCCCTAGTCTTACGTTGTCAATTTAAATGCTTATAAACGATAAGTCATCGGTCGAGTAGGTATTCCATAGAGAACATTAATGCAGCAATTTTGAAACGGTTCTTCATAGTTTTAGGTACGTTTAATGTTTTTAATGAGAAACACCTAGACGAACATTTAGGCAAACATGTCGACAGCCATTTGATCAAACATTTGAACAAACATTTGTACATAAAACGGTACGTAATTACAAATCAATATTAATTCGATAACGAGTTTCAAATTGTACGCTGAGCGATCCAATTTGTGCATTTGTTTTGTCGTCGTGTGCCTTGTAAATTATAGCCTTCGTGCTTATTGAATTAGGGGAAAACTTGATAGTAGGTAACTTACCCTCGCGGTCGTTTATTATATCTCTACGTAAGTAATTCATGTTGGTAATATTTGTTTATTTTGTATCAGTTTGTAGATACAACTAAATTTAGATTAGATCGAACTCGTTTTATAAAATTTGGTGACATTTTAAACTAGAAACTGGAAAAGAATAAAAATAATAGTTACACGTTTAAATAAATAGCGAAATAAATTCTTCAGTTATTTCTAAATACATAAATATTGAATATTTCTCACTGGTAGCTAACACAATGTCAGAATGAAATGGCGGGAAACTAGTTTTAACGTCCTTGTTCTTGTCGCGTAATTTTACGTGTGCAATCATCAACGTCAATGGAAAAATTATTTGAACTTACATTGTCTCACAGCTTTTGATATGTGGAGTACCTATTTCTGCAAGAATTGCACAGTTAATTTGTATAATAAATTGTTGCAGCAGTCGGATCTATTTTATTTCATTATATCTAAATCTCAATAAATCATAGCCTTTAATACTGAATCCGTTTATGGAGATCAAAATAACAGGATAAGGGGAGCTCAGTGTAATGTGGTCCAACTTAATGGATCATGTCATTTAGCATTGAGTAAAACGGAACGCGACCGGAAGCCACGCCCCTTCCGCTGGAGACAGCGGGAAATGGCCGCAGATTATGTACGAAATACCACAATTGTAGCCACACACAAAATTACGCTTTTTCCTTTGGCTTGGAATTTCGTATATTTTCTCTTATAATATCTGTAATAATTAATCGCACGAGTAGTTTTCTTTGATTGAACTGATTGAAAAATAATTAAAAAAATAAATAAAAGCAGACTTGCTCACGAAGGTGGAACGTTAAAAGCACATACATATACATATGTAGATAGTACCTACATACATCTTGGCAACCACCCAAATTTTTGAGTATTTACAAAAGTGCAACTAGAAGTACAAGGTAGAAGTAGAAGGTACATACAACAAAAACGCTTTTTTTTTCATTTTATCTATCTGTCTGTTTTATCTGAGTAACCTTTGAAACGGCTGAACTGATTACGTTGCAACTATCAGTGGCATATAGCTGGTGTTATGAGGAGTAACTAACGCTACATAAGTACATTTCGGAACAAATTTTAAGGTTTCGCGCAAAATATAAAGTCCAATATGGCTGGACCGGTTTTCAGACTCATCAACTAAGTAGGTATTCCATGGGACGTAAACGTAACTGGTGAAACGTGGGTGTGTACTACACACTTCTGCCTACCCCTTCGGGGATTACAAGCGTAATATTACGTTTACGATTTCATTAATGTTCTTTTTGAAACATTACTTTAAAAAATTAGAATAAATATTGACTTGCCGACCTATTATTGTCATTTATTACGTTTTAAAATAAGTCGCACCAAATCTGGCAACACCGTAATTAATACCGTTAATTGCCAGTCGCGTTGATTGATTTGTTTTTGACAGATTAAGACAAATTTGTTGCTCTCCGTTGACAGGTTGGTGTAAATTTAGACAAAGTTGTCTTATCTATGATATTTATGTATAAGTAAGGCGTAGTAAAATAAAATAACGCAGTAAAACACAGCGCGTAAAAACTTATTATTCCTTTGCTTTGTTATTAGACTTAAATAGTACCTAAGGGGTGAAAACCTTTGCTTGCTTTGTATGAGTGATGCTAGCCAAAACCAATGAATTTCAAGTCCCGTCCAGACTGTTTACCTAATTAGAATTGTGGTACACTTTCATAATGTCATAGAAAAGGGGTTGTGCCTATTGCCCATACATTGCTTGGATGCTGCATGGAATTTTAAATTAGAAAAACCTATAACCTAGGATTTCTTGATCGGCAGGCGGGCACGCGTCCACTGAACCAACGTGACAGTTTCATTGACTAAAAAATTCGCTGACAGCGTCAATAATATTCAATCTGTAGCGCGTAATTTCGCGCCCTCGCGACCAACTGTCAAAAACGTCAAAAGACACTTTCAAAACGGGCGCACGATTTTGATATCCATTGCAAATTTAATTTGTCGAGAGTTATTCAGGCTACATCGTTCTAATTTCAATTTTAATTTCTTAGCCACAAGAACGAAAATATTTATATGATTACCGGGATTTATTTCATAGAATTACTACACTACGTTATTTAGGACTGTTTAAAGAGAATTGATTTGAAAATATACTTTATGTTATTACAATAAGGGCCATACATAAATAATATTATCGCAGAAGTCGAATATAGTATTTATAAATGACAAAATTATGCTTGCAATTAATTTATTTCTAGTGAATCGAAATTCTACCTTATGCCTATTGCTTTAAAGTATAGTTATTAATTTTTGGTGTGTTCTATATAGCTTTGTAATAGTATTAGTAACGCGCGTTAAGTGCACTCAAGTAGTGGTGTGACGTGTCGTCCCATTCGTCACGAGGGGTGCATTTGAATTTGGAACTCGGTTTCGCTTTTTAATGTCATCGGTACTGATGCGTGTCACAATTTGACGTTCGGATTTCAAATTTTTATTGGGGTCAAGGAACTATTGAATCGTTTTCGTACTCATCACGGGGCGTAAACAGATAAAGATTTAATCCAATCAAGTGATATATCATGGTAAATAATGTCAATTATTCTTCAAGCTTTGCGGTAGCCGTGACGGAAAGACCTAACGAAATTTGCTATATGCTGCCCAGTCAAGTTCTTCTGCAAGCTTCCGTCTCAAAGGTGTTAAAAAGTTCTGCATAATTGATCTATCTGCTTGTAAAATATATTGGCCAATATTTTTGAAAAGCAAATTATTGTTTTAGATGACCTTTTCAAAAGTACCTACCTACTTAATTAATTTACAATTTTATAATTGCAATATATTGTTTGTCTTTAATTTAATTTAACTTTGTTTGTTTGTCTTTAATTCAATTTATCTCTGTTTAATTTAATCCAGTTTATTTTAATGAACTGTGTATAAATTTAATGTATTTAATTTGATGTTTTTAATTTAATGTACTTAATTTAATATGGCAATAAACAGATTTTATTATTATTATTATTATTATTAATTCTGTGTGCAATAAAATGAACGAAGCAAAGATTGATAGGCTGTATTTAAATTTTACTTAAAGTAGAATATGGCTTTCTTCGTGTAGAATTTCACATTGTCTGATTGCTTGTTCAGCTTTCTTTGCATCATCAATTGCTTCGTAAAAAAAAACAGTCCAAACAACTCCCAGAGATTGTTTTTGTGTGGTACAAAATAAAATCAAGTTTAATATTACTAGGGGCTCATGAGATGCTCGAATTATAATGAAAGAAAATCGCTTGAAAAAGAAACATTTCAAACTCAAGCCTCATTACGCTCGACCAATCAGGGGGCAGAGCTTTGATTGGGGGGCGTGACCGCGAACATTACTCACAGCAGACTCAATTATACGGGCGCAATAGAATATTGCTATCCCTTTTTGGTGTATAGACTTTGAGGTTTCTGGAAAGGAAAAGCGATATTTGAATAGATGAAATCGTTACGGATACAGCGTGTTTTAATATTTAATTTTATGGTCATATTAACATCGTTATGAATAAGTTGATTATTTTGGATTTATGTGGGTGCGTAATGGCGGGTAAGTAGATTTATCGCGCAAATTGTTATAAGGGTTCGTTCTAACGAGATCGCGTTTAATCATGTTTGTTTATGGGACGCGTGTAGGCCTAATAGAATTATGTTCCTAAGTAGACAAAAATGTTGTGTGTGTTTTTTTAATTAGTTTTATATCATAACAGTATATTTCAACGGTTATTAAAGATATCGCACATTTAAGTATGAAGGTAGTGTAGGCCTAGTGTAGTCAATAGCTTAGCATTTTAATGGCTTGTAAAAATACGTAATTTTAAATTCTACTGTAGGAACTTATCAAATGTACCTAGCGATGCGAGACTTTACTTCAGTATGAAATACTTTTTAAGAGAACGTAACGTCACGCCTGTAATCCCTGAAGAGGTAGGCAGAGGAGTGTAATACACCCCCACGCCTCACCAGTTACGTTTAGGTCCCATGGAATAGGTGTTACCTAAGCCTACTGTCAGACACCGGGCACAGATCCTTACTCCGAGTCGCAACTAGAAATTCTAAATTAGAAAAATCCAATAGTACCCGACCCGGGATTTTAACCCAGGGCCTCCGGAGCGGCAGTCGCGCTTGCAACCACTCTACCAACGAGACAGTCAACTACCTACCTAAGTAGAAAACCATCGGAAATTTTCCTCCAACCAACTCTATACACATAATATATTAACTGTTAGGAGTTCCAGTAATTTTAATGTAGGCACTGACCCTGGATGACACTACGGCTAATATCGATGATGGGAGAACATTACGATAATACATTCAATGATTCTTCTGATCGTCAATGTTTTTTATTTCTTATAATTAATGTACCAAATTGTTCAATAACTTCGCATATCAAATCCTCACATAGCTGCTTGTGTGGGCTTCGAATTCTATTCCCTGGTGACAAGACATTTTATTTTTCATTTGGCTGTTTAGGTACTTCTTATCGGGCGCCGTTGATATATTAGATCCAGCTAGGTATACCTACTCACTTACCTAACTGTAATCAGCATAAATTTAAGGAATTTTGTTTTATAGGTATTCTATCAAATGATGCCTAGTGCGATTACCTATTCTGCATCAAGTATAATACTAATAATAATAATAAGTAATTTGATTTCCATAAGCAATAAGACCTACATCCTATTACTACTCTCATATCCTATAATAGTTGAACTATAAGAGTGGCACTACACTTATCTGCCTACCGAGCCGAGGAAATACGGGCGTGATGTTAAGTCATTGATCATGTTTGCACTCCATAAGGAAAAATAGTGTAACAAACTTCAGATAAAATATACTAGTGTACCTAATTGTATAATAACAATAATAATAATAATAATCGACCCATTTGTCATTCCACTGTTGGAATATGGGTCTCCTCTCATATTAAGGGGGTTAAGGCCGTAGTCTGCCACGCTGGCCAAGTGCGGGTTGGCAGACTTGGCACACCTCAGATTTTTTTTTTTAAATTCTAAGGTGTGCAGGTTTCCTCACGATGTTTTCCTTCACCGTTAGCAAGTGATATTTAAACT
>DWME01006324.1:0-13778 GCA_018244795.1 Parelbella ahira ahira | reverse complement strand
CATCTTTTCCTATATTGTTTATGATTGATACTCAATATATCCTGGGTACTTCATACTGTGATTCTACTACTGTGATACTGTGACTTCATACTGTGATACATATAATTTATATTTACTTTATTAAATTCAGGACTAAAGCGCGAGACACATTCATACGAGATGGTTATTAGAAAATTTCTACTACGGTCATTTGAAATTCTCTAGACGGAGCAGTAATGTTTTCATGTCACGTAAGACTGATTAGACAAACGGCAATTAGGTTCTAGACTAATTATTAAGCAAATTATAATCTGATCTAACTGGATATATGGCTTCACAAAAACTAATATTCACTGGATCAGTATATTGGTGTACATATTAATTTAAGTTGTGGATAACGAGAACGCAACTGACGTCTTATGACAGTATAGTTACGAGAAGAGGATATTGTAACTTGGGTTATCGTGTTTCAAGCTAGTATCATATGTATTATTAGCTTGTTTATCGTATAACAAGTAAATTGCGTCAATACAGTATTTTGAAGCGTATAACAAACTGTAACAAACATGAGGCAAATCTCAGATGTAGTAGCATGTCTGTTAGACTTATTTGATGATTTTTCTGAGCTTTCCGAGATCAAAGTGAGGTGATTACGAGTTACTTCGACAATAGGTGACCTGTAAGTGTTTATTATTTCAATGCTAGAAAGAAGAACAAAAATTCTTCTTTTATTCTTTTTCCGGCGAATTGTTACTATTCTTTCTTTGTTACTCTTTGTATCAATACCAACAAGTTTATGAAGTACATTATTTTTAAGGAAGACATGTTTTTCCTTCGATTTGATCATTTGTTACTCGAGCTTCCCACGCTAATGTTTATGTCGACAGCCCCCATCTGTTATCTGAAGTAATCTTTCTTGTCTGTATATCATTGATATCAGCGCTCGCTTGTTTTTAGAACAGTTGCAATTTTATTATATAGGAGAAGTCGGTGTTAGTGAGTATAAATGCAAACGGATTGTATGAACGCTACTTATGTATATAGAAAATTATAGATACGTATTTCTAACTATTATTATTAATTATTATATTAACAATATATTTTTTGTACAGAGAAGGAAAAAAAAGTAATTGAGTAATAATTTTAAAGGAATAATCATAAAAAAATGCAATGTTATTTAAACTTTAAGAACTTTATATTAAATGAGTACACAGTATTTTTTTTAACAAAGAGCAAGTGTTTTGCACGTCGGTTCTTCCTTCTCTCAAATTCCAGAAGCAATAATCATAATGAAACGCTGAAAGTGCATATATATACCCATCCAGTCGCATACTACTATAGTTAACTTGTTATCAGAGTAAAGTTTAGAGGGTTAAAGGGCAGGGCTGAACTTAGAAGGGCCAAACTTGAGTACTTGTCCCTATTTATGGGCGTGGAACGGTTCATAGAACTAGAAAGGCTAACTATTATACTCTTTATATTGAAACATTGAAGGAGAGAACTATCAGTTTCTTATGTAGAAGGCAGATTGAAACGACTGTTAGAGGTAAACGTTGATATCGGCTTGTTTGCTCGCTGCAGTCAAACGGTCCAGATCTTCGGGACTTTGTACGAGTGGAATGCTATGCCAGGGTGGAAAAAAATACTAAACGTTAAGATCAAGACTGATAAGGTTATCTGGCGTAGCGACTTTTCAGGCACGGATAAATTAGAAAATACTAGTACTAATTAAAATAACAAGTGACAAGTACCAGTAATTACAATAACAAGTAATTAGTATAATGCAGTGACATGCGTAGGGTCTCTATGGGCTCTTGAAAACATATGGCATAGAGGAACATCAGATTCATTCTATCAGTGATTTTGAGGCCATTCGAGGGTCTAGCCCTCACGGGACTGCGGAAATATACAAAAAGCTATCTGTCCTTGATCTTGACAAACGACGTACGGCATTACTTCACGTTTCTTCTGCAATGAAAAGTCCATTTTGTCGGTTTGTTATCATTTACGCTAGATCACCATCATCATCATCCGGTCTATGCTGGTCGTTCCACGATGTTATCTTTCACCGTTATAACAAGTGATGTTTAATTTTAACACGCGCTATTTTATTAAGACTAGGGCCAAAATTGAATCTAGGATCCCCGAAGTGAGAAGTTGATTTTTAAACCACTAGCCTATCACTGCCTTTATTGACACGTACTAATTGGCACTGGTTACCAAGTGTAAAAATCCATACTTTATTAATTTAGTTACGCGTTGCCCGCCCGTTTGAAATGTTCGGTAAAATTCGTCGGAAATTAATTGAATGTTAGGATAGGATAATCATTTTACAAAGCGGAAGGTTCAACGTTGTCTTTGATTAAATGAAACTCCTTAAAAACAAAAATTAAGCCAATTAAGAACTTGATTGATTTGTGAATAAAGTAATTTTGTTACGTTGTCAGGTACTCTGAATTGTTAGGGATGTGTTTGATCATGACGTAGCATTGAAACATTATATTTAAGATTGTCTATTCTATAAAAAACTGTTATGGTCATTTTTGAGGAGTCAACTGATGGTCAAATAAGAATAGGTTTATAGAAAAATAACATAATATGTAGATTTGTAATATTAGTTACTATATTATTTCGTAATATTACACTATTATCAGTGCTGGCGCGCTGTGTATCCACTTTAACATCAAGTTTAGAAAGTTGATCTGATATATTGATGGCTTTCATGCCATAGTCGGATAACGATCATTGGATATGTTGAATAGATTGCACGGTGGCTCCAACGGGATTCTCAGCACTGCTGATTACCACGTCTTAACATAGTATTAATGTTTATATGTAGCGTAAAACAGACACTTTTCGGTTAGCTGAGTGAATTTGTGATTTCCTAGTTGTCATGTTGTGGCCCTATTTTATGGATATCTAGAAGTATATTTCTTATAATTGTATTAAGGTTTTTGGTTTGTTAAGCAACATCTATATTTTAAGACTCCATTAAAATCTTCGAGTAATGTTTTTGTTAATTCTCATGTTAAGTCCTGTTCATCTCTATCTCAGTCCACGTTAAGCACCGTTATGAATATATATTAAAATTTAAATTGGACGTTTAATGATTCTCGGCAAATTTGGCATCATTTAAGTTAGAATTTTGAGTCAATTTTTTTTTAGACATACTTGAGATGTTAAAACGACTGAAATTAGGACACCGCAAGAGCTTATTTTTAGAAATACTTGTGAATATCTTGCTATAACCCTACGTACGTCTTTTCCTAAAATATAGATTTAGTATCGTTAGCATGAACAAAGGGTGTATTTTTAATTAAATTTGCCGCTTGTCTGTTTAACTTGAGACAAGTTGATAATATAAAACTTTCCTTTGAGCGGGTTAGGAGGTATTTTTTGATCTTAATCTAAAACGAAGTATACGAAGCTAAGTAAACCGTACAAGGGTTCCGTGGAATGACTGCCGCCTAAGCTCTATCACTGAGTTTCGATCAGCCCAAGTTATACTTCCATGTTTATTAAAATATGTTAACTACATAATTTTACCTATTTCATCAAATATTAGTAAGATATTTTATACGCTTACATCTCAGAAATAGTGTATCTAATGCCTCTAAGAAAATTATCAATGTCATCTAAATCATCACCATCATCATCGGCCTATTTCTTGCTTGGCTTGGCTTGCCGCATCCAACCTCTGCCTGCAAGGTTTCGCAGATCGTCATCCCACATCCCAAAATTTACTCATTTCAATATTCGGTTTTTTTCATTAATGACGATTGATATTTTCCACAGTTCTACAGCATGAGTATATAAGCGTAGCCACCCTGTATGAACAATTTGAACCACTTGATTGTTCATACTGTACATGTTTATTAAATTGGTCGTTTAATTTCGTCAAAGATTGAACATGTACTAAAATCTACACTATTTTTATGAGTGATGCTTGTATTGTCGTTAAAGTTTGAGGGATGTGGCAACTTAACACGCAATCTAAGTAGTTCATTGGCTACTGATCTTGGGTTAAAACCTTAGATTTATGTGTATCTACTTTATCATCAAACACACCTTAGTAGCTTCCATCCGTAATGTGGTAGAATAATTCATAATGTCTCAATGTATAAGTATATCTTTTGCCGCAACTAGCAGGAGATAACATTACTTGGCTCGGTTAAACATTCTGCGCACAGTTTCCCTTTTAATAAATGGGAGTCTTCCTGCACTGTGTTGTGTGTTATATTTTTAATCACCGGATATATTATAAAGATTTCAAATATCAAAAAAATCCTTAAACTCCTACAGCAAAACAACGAAACGAATTTCTATTTCAATTTATAGTTTCTGAGTGAGACGTGCACCTGGTTTTAGCAATTTATTTTCTGTATCAAACATTTTAAAGTTAAAGAGAAGTTGATTTCTCAGGTCTTGGGCGGAATTTCGTTTCATACAATACATGCGGAAATAGAAACGGAACGCTAAAACTTTGGAATTCATTCAACGTCCCTTACGGTCTTCAATTCAGCACAATTCGGTTAAATTTATTAGAAAATTTTAAACCGTAGCGTTTGAAATCACAATTTTCAATGTAAAGGGGAATTTTTCATGAAATCGTGTTATATTATCCTTTGTGTTTCAGAGGATAATTGCAAAAAAAATTAACCACTCTTTTTATCAATGAATCGCACCATTGGTTATTGAATGATTTAATTGTGATAATTATAATACGAGTAAGGTGGAATTTAAATTAAGTAAATCAAAAGAATACGTAGTAGAAATAACGATTTTAGTATTAATTCATTCATTTACACATATTCTGATAAAAAACGTAACATCAAGCGGGCCTGTAGTCCCCGAAAGGGTAGGTAGAGGAGTGTAGTACACACCCACGTTACATCAGTTACGTTTACGTCCCATGGAATAGATGGTGAGCTCATTGTCATTCACCGGGCACAAATCCATATTCCAGCCCACTACTAGAAATTCTAAATTAGAAAAATCCAATAATAGGTACCCGACCCAGGATTTGAACTCAGGACCTCTCGACCGGCAGTTGTGCTTGCAACCACTCGACCAACGAGGCAGTCAATTTTATGCTGATAAAAAAGAACAATTAAGACCTTAATCATCACATAACGTTGAAACACATCAGCGAAAATCGATTAATAGATTAAGAATGGCAGATACAATCAATAGTAACGATGTGTCTGGCTTCCTTTCTGTTTCGATTTTGTTCACGTTTTTAAAAATGAGTTCTCGTCAACTACTTTGTCATCTACAATTATTATTGACTTATTCTTCTTCGAATATAAGAAAAGTATACGTGTACATATAAACGTGCTTCAGCATTACCAACTATTTCGATGATAATACCTCCTGTACGTTTTCGACCACGGCGACATAACTTTGCTCTGTTTTACAGCACATTCAACTGTTTTACAGCATATATACGCTTTAGAGTCAAATTGCTATAGCTCTGAACTAAACTTTTAGCAAAACACTTATGCTCACTTGAGTTCATAAAACTTGCCTCACTTAGCCTTAATATCGCATGCAAGCATATTGCAATGTAGTACCTTACATAGCAATATGCTTTTAGCTGACGGTGCATTTCTGGAGCCAAGCTCTCTTAATCGCTTGTATAATTGCGGAGATCAGCGCCAAATTCTAAGATGTGAATCTTAGCCGGAGATCATGAAACGGCGCTTTTATTTCGGATGTGTTTAATAAATAACTGAGGTCTAAGCATACTTTTTATCTGCATTTACGATAAAAAGCACTCATTGAATGTTTACGGAATTTTCATACTTCTGTAGGCATTTTATAGATATGTAGGATATATGACTACTTGAAGAAACTATCTGTACATTAAAACCAGGTACTATTTGTTATACATTTCTGACGTAAATAGAAATGTTAAGTTAAAAGTCTGATAAAAGATATTTTTGATTGCAAGTAATCGAAACAAGCTAAAACACATAAATCGTTGTCACAAATGCTATAAGGAATTGTATTACGATTTCTACCTTTCCATATAGTGTAGTGTAAGCTATATTTGAACGTAGTATCAGTTATCCTCAATTAATACATAATTTTATGTTCAGTTCGTTGTTCTTAATAGTTCGAATGATTCGAAGGGCAAAATAATCAAACAGCCTCTCTATTGATATTTAGCAGTAGATAATTTCGGTATAAATTTCGCATAAACCGTAATGATTTCATAGAGATCCGACACATTGGTTGGCTACTGAGCCCTATTTTTACAAACGTGACCACTAGTAGTAATGGTGAAGTCCATATATCCTCCTGTTAGAGAAGATATATGTATGAGTACAAGCAGTGGGACGTTAACGACTTGAAGCTATTACATATACATACAAACATATATAGTACCTACATACTACATAGGAGTACGTATGTGAATTAGCGTGCGAAGTGTTTATTTGAGATCGCATGGTAAATGCAATTTTAGTGACGATTATGTAAATGTAAGTAAATGTAATTTTACTAACGATATAGTTAATGGTAAATTTAGTATTATTATATGTCGTAAATTTACCTTATATAGGTACCTATTATAGTGTAAAATGTTGATTATGATTGTATCAATATTGTACAACGCTTGATTTTAAGTATATTCATAGTTTACTTGAAAACTTGCGACTTTTATTTAATTCTTACCGCGATTTGTAATTTTACATTTTCTTTTGGGAAAACTTTATTTTATCCTGCAGAAGTGATAGTAAAATGGTTGAGATTTCCGCCTCGCAATCCAGTGTTCTACATTTATATCGAAATGCGCACATTTTTTGTATTGTATGAAATTATCATTATTATTTGTCGTCGTCTCATTTATGTTATTTTTCACGACCCATGAGTTTACTACTTAATATTAGTCTGTTAGTAATATTTTTTTTTATAAATACATTGATTTAAAAGTCACAAGCCAAGCAAAAGATCTAGTATGTTGCCGTTAACCATACTATCTAAATTTTCATTCATGTATCTAGATCTAAACAGATTAGGTTTTGGCTCGTTTATTTCCGCCCACGAGCGGGCAGTTACACGTAGGCGGTGTTGTAGGAGAGTTGGCTGATATTCGGTAACAATAACGCCTACCAAGCGCATTCTACGAGGCAATTAACGTTTGTCAGTACTTTTACTACAAAATTCTTGTAAATCAGTTTAAGTCCATTCATGGTAGACCGACTACTAATAATTATTAGTATAGTTAGAGATTTGTACACTACACTTTATGTCTCTGCACACTAGGTGGTTCCCTGATGTCCAGGTATAGAACAATAAGTATGTAATGCATTAGTATACGTTTGACACTATATACATGTTTAACACAACAAATGGGTCGATTTGATTGATTGATTTGATTGATTGACATGTTTAACAACAAACATCAAAGATATCAAACTTGATCAAGACTAGCGGCAGTCCGTGGGCTTGGGAGGCTTATGCGCAATAGCGAACAAGGTGATCTGCTGGACGTAGACCTCCGCTAGGCTAAGTCCGTTCAACATACATTTATTTTACACAATTTATTTATACAATCAATTACAGATTTATCGGCACTATTGAGAAAATCAAGTGGAAAGCCTCATGTCATAATGTCTACGCATATGACACCTGTACCCCTATTTTACATAATTGCGGTTTAACAGCAGCACGAGCTGCAGCTGTATGTAACGTTACGCCACAGGATTGTGCCATTCCCAATTATTCCTCATTACTCGTAACGATGTTACAAATAGTGTTTATCGAAAAACCATTAAACTGCAATACCATCGCTCTCGCTGACAGCCCGTCCAATAAGCTTCTATACATTTTTACTATCCATTGAATCAGTCTGTATTGTTGTTTATTGTTTCGATTTATTACGGAATTCTATTTTCTAGCTCAATCAAATAGTTATCAATTTGTGCTAGCTGCATACCCTTCAAGGGACCTAGCGTGACGATATACAAAATATATAGTTTTTCACGTTAATTTTATCTTTTTTTACACTCATAATATTCTCAACAAATTAAAACGTTGCTTCGTAAAATCCCTGCGTGTATTATACTCCTTTGATTTCTGTGTACATATGTATATATTTCGCTCGTCGTTTACCGAGTTTATTTGTATGTGCCCACAATTCAGGATTTGTATATAAATAAATATTTGATATTTGCTCGAATACCGATACTTTTCTTATTTCGTTCGTCTGTAATGTTTATGCTAGGTTTTATACAACGAATATTTTGAATCTTAATTTAAAATAAACAAAATAATAATGTATTAGGAATAACAAATATCAGATTTATCTGATTCTGCCTTGTTTGGATATGTTGAATAATATGGACTATATGAATCGTTCCAAATAAAACTTAAACATACATAGGCATATGTTTATTAATGGGTATTGATGTAATCTGTCATTTTCGCCACTCAAGAAACTTCGTAAATTCTCCTGCCTACAAGATGATGTAGAGCCTCATAGTTTTATTTTATTCATTGAGTGGCCAACGAGAAAGTTTTCCTGAATAATTAAGTCACAATTAGTTCACAATAATCCTTGTTATACGATTTACAATGGTACGAGTATATACCTTCATAGACGATAGAATGATATGGTCATATGTAGAGATGTACTTCCATGTAGTTTAGCGGTTAGAAAACCTATTAGTCTTCTGACTCCCTGAACCGTTGACAATCCTTCTAAATTGACCGTACGAAAATTTACATCTAATTTTAATTTCATTGTTATAATTTCCATGATATACACATATATGTTACAATTGCCATAATACATACTTTTATACATCTTCACATGCTATTGGAAATTGTCGTTATTTGCCGGTATTACGAAGAGCGCTTATCGATAAACTATAAAAGTGCAGTAACATCACTAGTGTCCACCTGTTCATTTAACTTATAACGACTTGTACAATCCAACGAACGACGCAATTTGTGGTAGTCGTTCAACTATTATAGTAATTGTTGCGTTGTTCAAATGTGTTGTGGTGAGACTGAACGATTCCATACAAACATAGGTTCATAACGTGGTCGTAATGGGTTCGAATCTAAACTATTTTCAACGTATAATGTTGATAATGTTTCTCGGGTTGCCAGTAACGTATCTGAGTTATGATTTAGTTGTGTTGTAGTCGATTTATATGCTGTACTCGGAGTCGAACCTGAGTTAATGGATATTCTGTAAGTCGATGGTGGCTATGATGAAAAAATATTTTTTTGTTGAACGAACAACAATTATTTCAAGGCTTAATGTGAAAACGAAATTTTTATTGCATCTATGTACACGCAACATTTCTTACAAAAAGCGCAGTCTTAATACAAAGATTTATTTGGTATTTCACAATGTTCATATTAATATAGAAATCTGGAAAATTCTCGTACATTTACTTCGAAATTCAAAAAAGAAAAGGGTATAAAGTTGCGAAACGTACATTATAGTTTCATTAAAATCACCTTCCAAATATCATATTGGAATCAGGCCAGCGCAGCGTTCCCAATATAGGGTTTTTTATCACCCATCAACACCTTAAATTGTTATAAGGAAATATTGTAATTAAACAAATAGGTACTTATCTCTTTTACTTATTACAACTTTGACTTACATAACTTTACATTACATTAATTAATTTTACATCGGCAACAATAACGTCGTGTTTTATTTAACTGTAATTTGCACACACACTAAGATTTATGTCGTTTTTACATTTCTTACGCAAATAATATAATTATGTTTGTATGTATATACCTCATATGATGAATTAAAGGTTCTCAATAGGAATTTAACAACACGTTTTTCCACAGATAATATCTTGGTTATTCAAAACAACTTAGCAGAAACGTTTCTTGTACACAGTGATACTAATTATCGCAGACAAATACCTAGTTTCATAACATCCGATAGTCTATTCAAACATCACATCTTCAACTCAGGGTTCATGTTCGCCGACATCCTTTCACTCTATTTACGCGCTAGTAAACATTTTTGTTGCTATTGTCGTCCTGTCAATAGCAATGTTTGCCCTTAGCGTGACACGAGCCTCGTGTGCGCAGTGAAAACGAACGATAGTGGATATTGACCGTATTACGTTGACCATACTACTGTCGCATTTACGTTTTTTACTAGTTTAGCAATGAGCCGCGTGTGCGGAGTGAAAACCAACGATAGTGCGTATTGACCCTATTACATTGATCATACTACTTTCACACTTGCGTTTGTTTTATTATTTTAGCAATACATAATGTCGTATTGGTTCAGGCGCTTGTGTTTGAGCAATTTGTATTGTCGTGTTTGCTTTGCAACCCTAGTTTGAGGTTAGCTTTTGTGGTTTCAATACACTTAATGTCCCAGACTGTATTAATTTGGTAACAATGTTACGATGTAACGTAATTTGCGATCGAAACTGTGTTTGAAGGGCTCTAAATCAAATCTAAAGCGGTCGCTCGTTGGGTACAGCTCGAGAGTTCGTCAATGTTCTGGAGTATAGCAATATAAGTGAATATACCTATATTGATAAAGCTGAAGTACTAGCGGTTGGCTCTTGCCAGGTCTTTTGGTGAAATCATGTTAACGAACTCAATGCGCAATTGAATCTAGAAAGTTCGCTTTAATGAAGTTTTTTAACTGCACGGTTCAATTAAAGATCTAGATTCCAGTCGTTACCAGGAGGACAGGATCTGATATAGATATACAAATAGAATAAAAACTTTCTACAGCCAGTTGGTTCGAGACATTCAGTTACCTTTTTTGCCGCGTCAGACACGCGACAGAAGCTGATAGTTCGGTGCTTGGTTTACAATGCGACAATAACCCTGCGACAAGTTACATCCGTATTCTATTACTAGGAAGGGATGAGAGGGTTGAGGGGTCCTTCTGCTATTAACACAAAATTACTTAATTGTGGCGGTAATATTTTAGTACACCTAAATAAGCACTGACCTCAATTGCAAATCTTCAGTAAAGTTCAGTTCCGTGGCTCGTATAACCGCCTCATTATATTCGAAAACCTACAATTTCTTTCAGTAATACATACCGAACACTCCTATCATATTCTGAGCGAACGTCTGAATTTTCGCAGTCGGAAAAGATATTCAAAACCGTACATTTTTATCTCACTTTACTTTCTGAGGGCCCGTGATGAATGGACTGCTTTTAATAAATAGCCTCAGCTTCATAAAAGTGAGGAATCATATTATGTAGAGACGTTGTGCTATGTTTTTTCCACTATTTCATTTTATTTGTTATCTAGTATGGCTATCAATGGTAATAGGCTCACCACCTACTCCATAGTACGTGAACGTAACTAGTGAAACGTAGGGGTGTACCACAATCCTCTGCCTACCCTTTCGGGGATTACAGGTGTCATGTAACGTGTGTAATCAAGTGATTTAAAAGATCACTACTTTACATTTTTGTAAACGGGTAAAGGAAAAGTCGTAAATTATTAAAAAATTAAAAGTCGTAAGTTACAGAGAACTATTGACCATTTTGCCACAATACCTTGGAGATACTAATCATGGACTTACTACTTAAACGACCACAAGTAGTAAATTTGCAGGCCTCGTGCCCGTGAAGTCAAACAGACAGCTAAGTAATTCCCACATTTTTCATCCCTTATTTCAATCTTCTGGGATTTGATTCAAAAGGGTTTTACTAGAAGCCTAGCGCCAGAACTAATTTGATCAAAATCGGTTCAGTGGTTTTGACTTGGAAACAACAAGCAGACTAGAGGTTTTTTCTTTATTTATTTATACCTTATTGTACACTATAAGCAGGCATAACGAAGGGCATACGTAATGCGTAGTGGCGTTCTCCTCTAGTCAACTCTTGGCGAATACTAAGATTATGAAAAACGTTCAGATAGGTGCAAAGAAAAGTGCGAAACTCATTGCCTGCTATTAACCAAGAGTAGATCACCTAACTTGCGCACATAATTTTATTTTATCGTTGTAATAATGTTATTAAATTTTGTAGCTGTACATTAATTATTCATGTTGGCTCTCGGTGAATAATGCTGTTAATGTATATCCATAATTTTCCAATTTTAATGAAATTAAGTTTAAAGTTTGGAACGAAATAAATTTGAATATTACTCAAAGTAACATCTAATTTCGTTTTAAAATAACTAGTTAGACTAATATTTTTTTACAAATTGTGAATTTAATTACTTCAATTTTGATTTAAAACAAACATTTTAAACCAAATCTCTTATGTACTATTTTCTTATATTTATCATATTTGGTGTTATATCATACCTACGTAAACCATACGAGTATTGTTCCTTTGTTCGATTTCCTAACCTACATTTCGCACCAAAAACTTTGATGAGGGAATGTTTTATCAAAATTCTTACACGTAAACGTTCTCGGGTAAACTTTGTATATGAAATTCTCTATAAAATAACTAGGTTCCAAGTTTATGTTTTTAATATAAGAGTTTCTTTCCTAGCTTCCCACAGTATTGCTACTTGGCAGCGAACTTCATTTCCGCTTTGTATTATGAGACAGAAGGAGAAAGAGAACGTAATGGAGGAATATTGGATATAGACTTTTGGGACATTTAAGTTGAAAGTTTTTATATTAAATAATGAAGCACACTAAAATACTGTTTCGCTTATATTTAGGACTTACATATGTGTACATACGGACACTAATGGATTCAGCGTTTTGCCCAAACTAAACAGATTCAATACAAGACAGAAACTATTGGGTTAGTTAAATAACAACTTACTTATAGCTAACTGTACCTCGCAGTATGAATTTTTACGCGGTGCATGACAAATAATCACCTATTTCATAGTGGGATGTAAACGTAGCCGGTAAAACGTTAGAGTGTAGGTACTTCACACCTCTGTCTACCTTTTAGGGGATTACACTCATGATGTTTCGTTGTTTCAAATAAAGCAAGAATAACTTGCTCAGACGTGGATATAAAATACCCCATTAACTAGTAACGTCAGATAATATACGGGTTAAAATATACTTTAGTGGGGATATAGAGCGCTCGCTTCGCAGAAACTAACGGTCGCTTGTAAGCGTAAAATTCGAATGAGGTCAGTGTCAATAACTTTTCACAACCCTTTTCCGTCAGTGCATCAAAAACCCGCTGTCGAAATTGCCTTTTTTTTTTTCATTTCACCGTGTCCATGAAATCTGTGCAAAAATTTATGCTACGGTTATGAGTTTGCGTGTATTTTGTGTGTGTAAATCTTTTTGCGATATGAAAGACAAAATAATATCTGACGTACGAGTATGTTCGAGAATTGATATTCTCGTCGCAACCTGCAATCGACTGACCGGTCTTTCTGTGAAACGTTTTCAATTAATAATTCAGGTTACAAGATGTTTCACCCGGATTCTAGGTAAACACTACGAGAATGACGGAACCGAAATCCAAGCCAAAGATCAATTATTGAAGTATTCTTTCGTAATGATCATGGAACGTATGAACGTCTACATTCTTTGACTTTTGCCGTGGCTTTCGAATATCGCATAAAGTTTTGAGACGGAAGAGATCGACATTGAGTTCAGACAACGAAACCCCGCAGGGAGCCCTTTCTTAGGTGGACAGAAGCCAAATAAAATCAGCGCTTTCATAAAATAATTAAAACTTGACTAATACCTTCTTTCAAATAATAACATACAAATTAAAAATTTCACTTAGGTAAGTTTTGTATAAAACATAATTTAGGAACTCTATGAACGTAATATGTATAAGTATACCTGCTTGCTTTAATATCCAAAAAGCGTTTTATCTATTGAACTTCTACCTACCTCCG
>DWME01006323.1:0-13779 GCA_018244795.1 Parelbella ahira ahira | reverse complement strand
AATTCCAGACTCCGAGTCACTACTAGAAATTCTAAATTAGAAAAATCTGATAGCACCCGACCCGGGATTTGAACCCAAGATCTCTCGATCGGCAGTCGTGCTTGCAACCACTCGATCGGCAGTCGCCCTTGCAACCACTCGACCAACGACGCAGACTGTATCTATATAATAGGAAATTTAGCCCTATTACAGCGTATTGCAGGTATTTCGCGTACGTAACAGAAACATAATTTGCTCAAGACGTTTCACCCTTAAAAGGTATCACCTGAAGACAATCAAAAGATGAAAGGCGAACGCACGTATTCCCGTAACACAATAGCGGGAACACCTCGAGGAATCCAATCGTTCCCTGCTAGTATCTATAACGATGTTTGAGCAAGGAGCGATGGTGTTTGTCGACGGCGCGACGAACTCAAACAGCCTGCTGCTCCCGCCCCCCTTATTGCGCGATTACCCGCTTGACTGCACCGCTCAGTGTTTGCCTGTGATTAATTTACAGAAAGGAAAGGTAGTTTGATTTTGTATAAAGGATTTTTGATTTAATTCATTCATTTCACCATCGTTTCCTTGTTCTGTTTATATCTGGTTTGTGATTGATGCTATACATAGCATGTTACTATGTTGATTCATTTCTTTCTTCATCATGATTATTTATGCTATTGTTATTATTATCATGACGTTCGTCCAAAGCGGAAATCACCCTCGCAAACTGTGGGTGGTTGCTACGCTACTGCCGCTCGAAAGGTTTTGGGTTCGACTCATTCTATTGGATTTTTTTAACAGAATTTCAAGTAGTGTCTCGGAGTCTGGATTTCTGCCCGGTCTTTTGGAATAGGTTCACCCCCTATTTCATGCTGGGATCTAGAATTTAACACGTGGATTGAGAAAGTGTAGGTACTTAATTATTCTGCCTACCCTTTCGGGAATACAGGCGTCAAGATAAAAAAAATATACATCATTATCATGACACTAGTCCCCTCACGTAGTCAGCATTAAGCACTGGGATGCTAAATATGTCTCTCTACTCTGACAGAACTGACGTGCGTCTTCTAAATTCATATCACTCACTCCCGTCGGTTTCGAAAATTTATAAATAGAATGACAGTTGAAAAAAAAAGGAATAAACAGTGCTAAAGTTGATAGATGTAGAAATAATTTTCGTAAGCTATACAAGCTGATTTTATACTCGACGTATTAAAAAATATTGCTAACCGACTTCACTTACTGATACTTGAAATTAATTAGTATAACGTTCCGCGGTACACACTTCGTTGTTCGGAAAACTGAAAGGAATTTAAACGAATATTACAATATCAATGTGGCTGAGAGCAAAGTTTCGTTGCTCTTGACTGTATAAAGCTCGTAAAAGAGCTTTTAAGCAAAGAGATTCGCTGCGCCCGCAGGACCAGTTACCTTCTGTGATAGCGTCGTTCTCAAACTGTTAAGACAATGTCCACTTAGATAAGGAAAATTATAGTATAAACAACATTATGGAGGACGGATACTTAGTTCTGAGACTGAACTACAGATCAACATCCCCCTTTGAGTTGACAATTGATTACTGATTGTATGTTCTGAGGTATATCTGTTCGTAAATAGTTTTTGTGTATTAATAAAATGATACGAGTATGTCGCAGTACCTAAGTGCATCACTCAAAACCTACTAGATAGATTTCGATCATTCTTTTTATTTTATTCTGTAGACATTTGGCTCTGATCATTAAAAAAATATTACGATATCTTAATTTAATCTAAAGTTAATAAGTTATATGAAACGGAAATTTTTAGAGATTTTTTACGATTAACAAAGTATACTTTTGACTTCAATATTTTTTAAGTTTTTTTTTCTAAACATAAAATCATTAATAATACAGACGAAGTCGCGGGTAAGTTAGTTACACACAAATACTAAAGTATTCACGTAATTTCAAAATCATTGCGTCGATATTTAGAAACTTACTTGAAACAAATGAAAAGAAGCATTAAATGCAAAAGTGTTAGGTACACTTTTTAATTCAGCCTGCCACTGTCAACTGATCATTGGGAGCGCGCTAACTCAGGCTAACTCGTTATAAGACTACACTGTGGTAATAAGTTCGTTACTATAGCCCTTATATATATTTCTATGCTAATGCTTTTGACGAAGTTGTTGCACATATTGCGAATGAATACAACCACGCTACCCGAAGATTGTTCACGAAGGGACGTAACAAAGATTTTAATAGGAGTTTTTACCGATGCGTCTCTTCAAGGTTGAAAGACTATTTTGTGCTTTTTTATTATTTAAGCGTGTTCTATCCTG
The DNA here is from genome assembly GCA_018244795.1 of Parelbella ahira ahira. NCBI lineage: Eukaryota > Metazoa > Arthropoda > Insecta > Lepidoptera > Hesperiidae > Parelbella > Parelbella ahira. Next base: position 11,477 of record DWME01006323.1, on the reverse strand, counting down.
TCGGTAATGCCGGCCGTTAAGACCGTGAAATTAAAAGGATAGATAGAACACAGATAGGAAGGATAGATACTCGTTTCGATTGCTCTTAGTACTATTATTGTATGTATTTTGTATTCCAATTTAAACAGCGCTCATATATTAAAATTATGATTGTAATGCTTCAAAACAATACAATCTATATTACTCCTGAGAAGAATACTTTCAGAATAGAAAGTCAGAATAAACTATAACATGCTTTTTAAATTGAATCTCGCAGAACTCCAATAAGAGTATCCTAAGAATGAAAATAAACTACGAAGAGGAGAACGGTCTATCCAGTAACAGATTAAGCAGTAATTGTCGCGAACTGGTGCTGCAAGGGAATCAGGACGCGTCTCGAAGCTCTAATCTGCCCCAGGGTACCCGACCTGGTTACCAATAGTGGTGAGTTATATGTGTGTGATTAAAATATGTATTACTTTCTATTTGTAGATGAAAAATTATTAGCAAAATTTTTGTGGTTTTCCGGTTACCACAAGACAAACTTTGCCTAGTTTAGCCTATTATTATTTTCGCTATTGATTTAAATTAGGAAAGATATCTCGTATCCCTTAATATGGCACTCCTTGTAAGACAGGAAAAGAAAATTTAGTGATATCGTTTATTGTGGTAAGTACCTAATGATGAAAAAGGCTAATACCTACAATAAAATTAAGTAAAAGTTTTGTATTCATTAAGTATTGAATAATACCTGAGAAGTTTAATAAACATACGGTACATTTGTAATAATGATGACCGTTGAATATTTGAAGATAAGTTATAAAATGAATAAAGAGTAGATACAAAACTGGGCTGATGATAATCATGAGTTAAAAATATTGTTAAAAACCAACATATCTAATGTTTATTTCTTTATGACAGTGAGTGCGCGGTCCCGGGAACACGTTACGTATCGTGGGTTCAAGGGTCAAAGTAAAAGAATGGTTTGAGTGCTCGTTTTCAACTAAGCTTTTAGTTGGTCTTTTATCCAGGATACAGCTATATAGTACCTATATGTAACTTCTATAGGTGTTTTTGAACTTGCAAAATATTTACCGGCAATACTCTATTATTTTTAAACGGGGAATTAAACGAGCATTCAGTAGCCACATAAAGACAGAAATTCAAAGATATCCCTTTTTTTTGTATTTTGCAGTCTGCGATGAAGTACATGTGATAGAAGGTAAATCTCTATCCATTTATTAACTTCAATCAAACAGACATGAATTTGACAACACATTCAAAACACTTTACGTTGATTCAATTAGATCCAACTCACCACGCCCCTCCTCTGTATCTAGGCCCTTTACGCATTTTCTCTTTACTCTTTCTTTCTTCTCTCTTACTTCTCTTAGGCATGTTTCTCGCACTGCTAACTCACTACAAAACTCATCTTTACAACACTTAGCCGCTCGCTACATCACTTACCTTTGGTGAAAAGAGACAGAGTTTTATAGCGTTTCTTTGTCATCGCCTCCTCCCACTTCACTGATAGAAACGTACCCGAGAATTCTTTCATTATAACTCAGTTCATTCACTCATAGTTTTTAATTATCTAAAAAACAATACAATTCACTCACATAAAGATCATTTTGTCACCATTAATAACATTTAACTGCATTACGTATTATAATTACAATTATGATAGAATTTGAAAGTAAATTAGAAAAAAAGCAATCTTATCGACGTTCACAAAGATTGCACATTTTACATGGCACTGGATGTGACATTGAGTGTGGATTGTTTTCTGTCTCGTGAAGAATAAATTGTTAATCCTACCTTATTGTTAGTTTCCATGCCAGACAATAATGCAAACTTTACAAAGGGGATTACTTCAATGGTCGCAAATGTGGAAAAAACAACAAAGAGATGGAAGCTCATTCTAGTCATGATTGTTATAACAGAAACAATCATATTGACCTACATGATCAGAATATTCCTACACTCCGTAACTTTCTTTTTTTTCCAGTGAAATTTCCTTCGACTTAGTTTTATTTGCACATAAAGAACAGATATTAAAACCTTTTATTAGAGGAAGTGAAGGAAGATAAATAGCAGCTCTTCAACGTCTGAGATGACGCCACAGCTCGTCAGTAGAATAACATCCATTTTCATTGAGATGATTTTTAATTGCCAATGATAGATAATGTATTATTAGGGTAACACATGAATCCGTCTATGGGATTATTAAAGCTCCCAAGAAAATTCTACATATGCTATCCAACGATAAGGATTGAGAGCGACCACTCAACGTGTCCGAAACTGGACAGGTTCATTAAAAATCCATATGTCAATCGTTCACGAGCTAACAGCACACGAGGATTCTTCACATTGCAAATGGTTGGCTATTTCATAGGCTCGCCACCTATTCCATGGGACTCAAACGTAACTGGTGATATGTGAGAGTGTACTACACTCCTCTGCTTACCCCTTCGGGAATTACAGGAGCGATGTTACATTTATTTTATAGCAACGTCATGATTATTTACACTTCGTCATTAATCTTTTACATTAAACGTATCAGCAGTGATAGTCTAGTGTTTAGAATTCAGCTCCTCACAATGTGGGTCCTGGATTCAAATCAATGGCGCGCACGTCTTGACAAAAGCGTGCGTTTTAAGATGAATTATCACTTGGTATAACGGTGAAGGCAAACATTGTAAGAAAAACTGCACACCTTAGAATTTCCAAAAAAGAAATGAGCAGGCACATATGATTCGCAAAACTATTTGAATTTGCTTTTACTCTAAAAAAAAATTTTTATGAGGTCTTTTTTAGTAGAAGTGGTTAGTGGTTGCAAACGCGACTGCCGATCGGGAAAACCTGGATTCATATCCCAACTTAAGTGCTATTGGATTTTTCTAATTTAGAATGGGGAAACGTGAGAGTGTATTATACTCTCCTGCTATCAAACAATTGATCAATAAGCGCCAACGAAATTTTACCATTGAAAGACATTGAATGGCAGCCGGACGAGACAATTAACGCGCCCAGTTTTTGTGTTTTGCTACATCAAACGACAACTTTTCCCATTCATAATAAAAGTGTTTCATAAATTAAATTTAATGATACGTTTTGTTGCGAAACTGTATTCTATTTTTTTTTCATTATTTGTTAAATGAATGCGGCGTTATAAATACGTATCTTTATTTCTAATATTAATCAAATTAACAATCAATACAGGACAATGACTTGAACGGGTCCAGGTTGTGCGAATTAAGAGGAATGCAATCACAATATAATATCTAATATACCTAATAATAATCATGTGCTATAGTTCAGGGATCAACTTTCACTACATTTTTTCGATGCTAATGTAATATGTATTGGATTGACGCAGCTTCGAGAAGCTTCTCGCGCTATCGCAACATTAATGAGACGACAAAGTGCACAGGTGCTAAGTATTCAAGGAGAAACTAAGTGTTGCTGAAAATCGATTGTATCAATACACATAATATGTAGTTTCTTATACAGACTACTGAGGAGTAAAATGCGCTGAGGTCTCAAACTGATCTACGAGTAACAACTTTTAACCTTGTCTGTGACGGTAGCCATGACGAAATTATATTCATAAAGGGACACTTATTTTCAGTATTTATATAAATTGAAAATTTTTATTCAAATATAGAAATTTATCAAAAATCATCCCGAGTACAATGCGACAACACACGTAGTCGACGCGTCCTGACTTTTGATTTATATTCGTTTATCTCATGTCATGGTTTTAACGGTTTCGTTTAGGAATCTATTTAAATATACATACATGCATATATATATGTATATTAATGTATATTCATAGGATCAGTTCCTCTATCGTGTTTTTTTTACACCGAGTTGCCCTCAAGGTGAGAAAGGTTAAGGCTCTAGCTACCATTAGGTATGTATGTATATATATTTAAAAAGTGTACACCTACATGTATGTATGTATATATGTGCAGTGTGTTTAGACATTCCATGTAAAATAATCTGCACTACTATAGGCTCAAAGAGACGATCATCAAGAGAACGACACATTGAAACATTATTAAAATAATCATGCATAGACCTGAAAGAACCTGCTTGATAAAAGCAATTAAGCTGAGGAAAAGGAACGGTAAGGACTTAATAATACAGAGAGAAGAGCAGCAGATAGGGGAGCTTTCACGCGGATTAACTCGTAATAGAATTAGAAGCTTCTCGCTGATGTAAAATTTAAGGCTTAGTGTTGTTGTGGAGCGGAGGTCACGGCTCGGGACACGTAGTGTAGGACGTGGGATGACGATCTGCGAACGCCCAGAAGCTGAAACAGGCGTTCATTACGAGAGGTTTATGTCCAGCAGAGGACTGAGATATAATGATGATGAATGTAGGACAAATAAATGTATATTAAATAGTACCTACACAATACGAGCAGTGTACATATTATATCAAAGGCTGAAACTCGACCGATTTTTTAAAGCTCAATCGCGAACCGAGTTATGCGTAAACCTATGATATTATCACCAATACTAAACATAGCAGCAGTATTAGACCTCTTGTTATAAATTTCACCTTCTACTCCCGAGGTCCTGGGATCTAAGGCAGGCGCGAACCGCTTTTTTGCTAAATTATATGCTCGGTTAACATTATATATTCCTTCCTGTAGTGATTGAGTAAAGAATCATGAGGAAACCGATACATCTTACAGTCTTCCACAATGTTCTCTAAAACGTATGGTGTCAGCTACCATTCTCATTTTGAGAGAAGATCCGCGCCAATATTGGAACGGGTGATTTAGAATAATGATTATGAAATAAAACTCATTGTTTCATGACTATTATTCAAAAGGTCTAAATATATTAATGTAGTTAACACCGAATCTACTAAATGAACAATAAACGTGTTTCTAAGGTAATATAATAAAAGCGGTTAGTGTTTACGCTTTTCGATCCTTTATAGCTAATACTTTTACGTTTCGAATAGTGCTTCTGTGAAAAATAGATGTAAGACCGCGAAATGAAAAACTGCGAATTTAATTGCGAGTTTCGCCGCCGAGCGCCACGCTTTGATCCATTCAGAATTCATAGAAATGCCTCAAATAACGGGAACGAAAAGTAATTCGCGTTTGGAATGAAACTACTAAACGTATTACTACGGCGTGGCAGGTGGGGGCGCCACCGTCGCTCCTCGTTGATCATCGCTAAGAGCTCCCGTGGGCTTTAAACACGAACGAGTCCGAGTTTAATTTCATCTTCGAGCATCACTGGGTGTTATATTAAACTGGCTGGAAAGGCTCAGGCACTACCGCAAAACAATATCCCGCTCACGTGCCGCTAATACGATAATAATTCTACGAGCGAGTATTACGGCTTTTATAAATACTATGTAGGTATGTACATGATATAAACGGCAATATTTTGCTCGTCCGCGAACTGCGACAGCCGGCTGTCTGGACGTAGCGACATGATTTATAAACATTCGTAAAATGGCAAAAATTTGTACGTTCATATTTTAAGCTAGTCAGAAATCGCCCGTTACTAGCGATTAACTTTTATATAGCGGCAAACTACTTGTTTTTATTACCATCAAAGTGTCCTAATGAATCGGTTTTATTATGACCTATTATATGGCATAATTCTTATAACAATAACTACAAGTGTGTGATGTCGCCCGAGCCGTGGAGAAATGTTTACGAGGCGGCCATGATAACGTGAGTAAGGAGTATACGAGTTCCAAGGATTTATCAAGATTGAATCGCGTTGTCGACGTGTGCCTTCAGCGCGATTCGCAGAGACGGGGATACTGAAAAATGGCGCATTGAATGCTGATCAACGAGCAAATCCGTCACAGCGCTGGCGGCCAGAAGGTAAAACATATCGTGGTAGAATACAGCCTGAATAATTTATTACACTATTTCGATACAATTTATCTATCTTAGTTTTGGTAATAAAGGTATTATGTCAAATATTAAATATATGACGCTAAACCGATAGAAACCTAAAAGTCTTGTAGCCTGACTTATTATTACATAGTGACACATAAGTAAATATAGTTTTTAAGCCGGTGTTACCACAGAGATAACAGCAATCTTGTCCGTATATCGCGTATCGATTCAATGCTCGTATTTATTTATTTATAATTGCATTATTACAGGTACAAAAGATATCACAGTTAATATAACATTTCAATTTCCTCTGTACCATACCTATTAAAGGTGTGCAATTCGACAACCTCAATTATAAAATTGAACAAGAACATTTAAAAATATACATTCATATTAAATCAAATTGCATAATTAAGTTGATTACATTGTCAAATAATAAAAACATTAAGAATTAGAATTATGATTAGAACAATTAGAGCATAGGTAACAAATATATTAAAATAACAATCACTAACATGTTAAACATTGTAAATAAGCAGAATTTAGATGTCGATGACGGCTATAATTATCGTATCACTTTGAGAGCGGAAATATTCCCTGAATAGGCTCCTTCGCCATAATAAGTAGGTATTATACGTAGTATTCACTGCAAACATACCTGTGAATAGGACTGAAATGGTTTAAAAATTTAAAAATGAACTACTTCTACCTTGAGGGATTTAAACGAACGTAATGAATAAAACCAACATTGCTTTGAACCTACCTAGATAACCACAGAGTGGAAGTAGAGTCTGGCACTAGGAGGTGGTAGACAATGAGGTGACTTCCGCACAGTTGACGCCAACGAGAATACAATCGGCGACAAAGTCCGGTTGCTGTGGTTCCGTAACAAAGGGCGGAGCGCTGGAACAGGGTAAATTAGTAGAAACGTTCATTTCCTCGATTATTCCACTTCAACGTAAACGTAAAAAAGCACACACAACAGGGAATAAATATTTCATTTCTTTGTATACAGTAGATATTTGTCGCAATACGAAATCGATAGGTACTTCAGGAAATGCATACGAGTATGTTGTATTATTTGCTCAGCACTCAATGGTCGGCCCATCGGCTGTCAAGCCACAGTCGTGACATCTCTTTGTATCTCGTCTCTATTTGGAATCATCGTGAAGATCTTGTTATGCACATACCAGAGGGCCCTGGTCGCAGTGCGTAAGAAATAACTTTGTAAAGAATAAAAGGTTGTTGGCCTTCTAATCCTTATGATGAAAAATTTTAATGTGAAATCTTTTCTACTGTCAGTAATTCTAAAGAGAACTTTTTTTTATAAGTAGTATAACTTTTTGACTCAAACTATACAACTTCAGCGATGAGTTCTCATCATTCTGTAAAATATCCTGACGTTATTATTTTCACTTTTAACAGTACAATAATGCGAAGAGATTATTTGTGAGCAAAATATCCGAACCTATAACCTCTGGAATGAACTGACTTTGGCCATCCGTTATCATATCGTTAGTCTGTCCTATGGTAACAAGATAGCTGATAAATTACATGTGTAAATTTTCAAATACATACTTATATTGATACTTTTAATACCTGATACAAAAACCTACTCATCAAATAGAAATCAGATAGAAATCAAATCCACCACCAAAGAAGTACGCTAATCAATTGACTAATAGAGCAGTTCACTCTAGCAAAAATCACAATTCAATTCAATCAATTTCATTCAAATCAAAAACTTAAGGTCATTGTATAAATTTCAAAATAAACTCTCGCACATATAATAACATTCCAATTGGATCTGTTCTACCTGTATGTCGATGCTATGTGCGGTTACTGAATACTAAAAACTACGAACTTACAGCACTAAAAGCTTAAAACATAAAAATGAGCTAAAAGCTTAAAACATAAAAAACGCACCAGAAAAACAGGTTAATGGGGCGAACTCTCGTCAAAGCAAGTTAGGATATAACTCACGCCAAAATGGGCCGGGTTCACCCGCGACTGCGAGTGGCTGGAGAGCGGTGGGGCTTGCGGCTGCGGCCTGCATGTTGCGGCTGCGGCTTGCGAATGTTCACTATATCTGATTCTATATGTTCATCCACTGAAAACATATCAGTTGGTAAAGGATATGTATATATGTATAATGAAATAAAGAAATGGACTTTATAAATATTATTTAAGTATCGAATTATTGTACATTACCCCCATACACATATGTATATATGTATAACGATACATGCTACCTTTCACTCTGATATAAATTGTATACAATATTTAACCATACATACCAAGAAGAAAGGCGAGATAAAGGCAGACAATATAGTGTCTATGTAGGTTACTTTAGCGGCGTGCACCAGATAGAACTACACGTGTAGATTAAATGTTGCTGGAACAATGCACAGTCTTATATAAGTGGCAGGGGAAGTTGGCGGGACTCTAATAGTCGTATGATAATACCTGAGTAATTTGAACAGTGTTACTCGCACTTTAACAACTCAAATGCAACAATTACTCCTGCGCTACGTGTCAGGATTTGCTTTTTTGAACGGATTTGTTTAGTTACACACACGCGCGCGCGCACACACTCATTCAATACGCTCCTTCTGCTGTTATTGACAATAATCATGCAATTACTTTTATAGATAACATTTTAAAAAGTTCAAACGATTTTTAACCAGTTCAAAATTTATTCTGTTCTTCGAGAACAATGTTCAGCTAAAGCTGAAATCAGCTCCGACGAGCATTGCACCGGAAAGTGGCACATAGGTGATTGCTATTGTTCGCTGTTATCGGTGCAAACGTAGCAGAGACGGCTGGAGTCGAGAGCGCGGGGGTGCGGCAGGGGGTGCGGGGGGATGTTGACAATGAAGCACACGCATTGTTCCACGCGTGTCAGGACTGGGTCACTGCACAAAGACGCGTCAGCTACTACGGATGCACGTGGGCCCCACCACCGGCAGACTCGCCATTGAACAGCAATCATATTTATTGTAACATGCAATCGGGGGCTCGTTTCAAAATAAACATATTCGTTACCAGTATTTTTAATCGCTACATCTGATGCCTTGTAGTAAATAGGGCAGTTCTTGTATATAGAGATAGATAGCTTAAACAGGATGAGATGAGATAGACGGGATAGCTTTGGTAATGTTTGGAATGATAACATATTTCCATTTGTGCACATATTTATTGAAGAAATAATCAACAACTCCTTTTCACGCTGGTCCATATACATATGTACACAGCTCAATGTGTCATTTAAGGTCGATCAAATCGTCATCAAATCGATGCAAGTATTTGATATATAAAACCAATTATAATAATATATTTACATCTAATAAAGTAGACAACTATAAGTTGTTTAAAGCATTTTCAATATTGGTCTTAAAAAGCATTTAGCATATTAGTCAGATGTTCATACTGGCCTTTCGTCTGTCCATTTATAACGCAAAGCTTCAGTATGTTTTACTTCTCGCCCAATGTGAGACCATACCTCGTAAGTACACCCAGCGGCAAGTCGGCTGCACGACAGCCCTCATTACGAACGCACTATCCTCGTGAGAAAACGTCTAAACTTGCACGCACTTCCACTGCAACACAAAAATATGATAGAAATATGCCGAACTTAATGCTCTCTGCCAAACCCGTAAGTGATCTACTGTAATGATACAATAGTAATACAAGTATGTCGCTTAAACTAATTTCATAGATGCCTCCTCGTCGTCCCAAAAGTTTCGATGATACCTATATGCTGTTCACTATAGTATACTTCTTTATAAAACTGTTAATTACATGGTCTAACATGACAATTACAATGTTTTGAATCAAAACCGCTTTTCTCAAGTAAAAGAAATATATATCCATTGCGAAACCAACCCAAAAATTGTCAAAACCATTTTTAACCGACAACAGATGTTAAAGACAACTATATGTTGAACATGTTACGTTTCACAGCAGACGGCCCGCGCAGTTGCCGCGAGCGCCGAGAAGGAACATTAATTCGTGAAGGACTACCGTTCTCGAAGCACAGTCGTCCCGCCGCGGAGACACGCCGTTAAATCCATCACACGGACTATAAAATATACCGCAATTACAAGTAAACAACCAATAAACAACAAAAATATTGCCACCGGGCACTAAAACAAACGCTTCGGCAACGGGGTCGCTCGTAAACTCGCCGCCTTCTACAGCTCGACCACAATTGAAAATCTAGAGTCGAAATTCGAGACAACAGAAGTCTTCCAACTTATATTATGGTAACTCATTTTATTTAATCACAATATAAGAAAAATATGCTTAACTTATGTGAAAACGGGTGACTTGATCAGTTGATCATACACAATGAACGCGTTACTTCGTTATTCCGGATGAAGGTGACGGGAGAAGCTCAAAGAGTGCAGGGTCTGGAAACCGCTATGATACTCGTATGTGTACAAAATGGTGGACATTAACCAAGAACATATCCTGATGTATCGCAGCAGCGCTGAATCAAACGAATGCTTTCACAAAAGCTCATACAATAGCTTTACAAAAACATCGTAACATTCAATTATTTCCTTTTATAAAACAAAACTAGCATTAAAATTGAATCAGTAGCGCTCAGGGAGTTTCAGTGAAAGCAATTTCCACTTCCACACAGTGCGTCTGCTTACACAAACAAGTTGATTCGTTTATGTTTATTTCTCTCTCTGTGTCTTTGCCTTTGTATTTTGTATTTTTATTACATCAAAGTCGTTCAAAGAAAAAATATCTAATCTTACACTTATTATACCGGAGAGAAATGTTTTACTGATCATAAGAATCTAATATTACCTGTGTCATAACAAAGGCTTAGCAATGTAAAATCAATGTAATTTGTTTCAAAAATCAATGTATTTTGTAGTTGTAGTTTGTATGTTTAGTCTGTAATTAATTATTAGTGACAGCTGTCATGGAAAAAAACAAATAACATAGGTACTCTAATTAGTAAAATGTCATCCTTAATATTAATTAACATAAAAGTTTCAAATCATCATTCAATTGTAAATTATTAACTACCATCCAATATTATATCAATCACAGACTAACTCGAAACAATTATAGAAGGAGCACGTTAGGTCGGCAAGGATATATTTAGAACTGTGCTCTTTGTCTTCTCGGAAGGGACGTGGCGCAGTGATACAATAAAAAAGGGCATTTTCAACAAGACAATTTGCGTACTACCGACCTTTGACACACACGCACTATTGTAAAGTTGTGAGGCAAGGCGAGCGAGAGCTGAGTGTGGTTAGCAATAAAAGAGATCGGCAGATCAGCCGCGACGAGTCATTGAACGCGCGCGGCCGTGCGAAGCGAACACTCACCGGAGCCTGTTCCCACAATACGGCGATGTATTACTTATTAAACTATTCTTACTGGCCGTCTTTATGTAACTGACGTCCTCTTAAAAATGTATCTCATAATAAACTTTCTTCTATTGTGTCTTTTCTTCATTGTTGAAGTTCGGGTTTCTGATAGCGTTTTGTAGCGGTGTGTCAGTTCTTTCCTCTTTCCTAGGTTTCCGCTTCTTTCAGGGCTTTCGTTATGGAAAGTAACTAATAAAGGGATAACAAGATAAGTAATTCGGCGC
>DWME01006322.1:0-13779 GCA_018244795.1 Parelbella ahira ahira | reverse complement strand
AAATGCTAATAATATCATTAATCAGTTCTTTGTTATTTGAAGCATTTAGAATTCTTATCAGAAAATATTAAACGAAATAAAATTTAAAATTAAAATCTTATTTGATTTGGATATATCTCGCACTGAAACATCGATTGTGTTGATTGTAGTGAAATAGGCAGACTGCACCGCACACACTCGGCTCTTTCTATTTAGGTAGATACAATTATATCAAATCTACGGCGAAACAGGATTGTAAGTTACGTTATAACAAATTACGGGACGTTTTTAATGTTACTAATGCTACGAGTACAGACTTATTGTAAGACTAAATACGTTCGTACAAAATCGTGACCGTGCGATTTTGCCGCAAGAAAAATTGGATAGAAGGCATGAAATCGGGCAATAGACTTATGCGACAGCCTCACGATTGTGGGATTAGAATATTAAAAGCTTACGTTTCGGTTTGGTACGAAGCTACCGGCCAAAGTAAGTGATTAAAGCACTTTCGCGACAGCTTGATGAAAAGCTGTCCGTCCTCGGCGGCCTCCTAGCGGACAGCGTGCACTTGCATGCCTGGACGTCCGCCTGCGGTTCGCTGTAGGTACTTCGGACTTTGCATCACAGACGAACAGTTTGTTCCCAAGCTACCTGGTTCCTCTTATTTACATAGGCTCACAAACTCTACAAAGATAAATCGGTACGCGATACAAAATGTGAAAACTCTCGATGGGTAAAACACTTCCCTTTCTCAATTATAAGTTCACTCAAGTTTGAACATAAAGCTATCTAGCCATGACATTTGCAAATTTTATTATATAGCTTTTTCGCTGATGATACTTTGTATTAAACGTAGCAGCATTTCATCTGTTACGTCATACTATTATTTCATAAGATTTATATGTATTTCATAGGATATAAAAGTGGCCAGCGAGCATTCTGATGTCAATACGGAAATAATATACGAACAGTATGATGTGCATGATTATTTGAATGATACGCGAAATTTATAATGTAGCTTTGGCAGCCGGCCGCCGGCGGGCCACTTGCGAGGACGCGGATGGGTTACACATACACAACAAGAATAGAGAACCCCGCGCGGTAGCGGGCCAACCGATACTCTTTAACTGCCCCTCAGCGCACTTCATGTACGCTTAATCTTATCCTTAGTCTTTAAACATCTTTCACTGGCGTTTACAGATTAGACGATTCGAGTGGCAAGCGGAGTTCGGCCAGGCTTGTGACTTGTCGTCTATTTAGCGGGTTAGTTATGCATATTTATGAACATTTAATAACTGTCTAGATTCACGAAATCAGCTTATGTAGTTATTGTGTTGGAAATACCTTGCATAATATTATTATCATGTTGTCCTACTTCTCAATAGAATGACCTCCAAATGTAAGATCATACAAAAAAATATAAGGCGTACAAAAAATGTTGGCGTAAGTCTAAACAAGATTAGATCTAACACCTAAACGCAGTGGTTACAGCCGTCGGCTCACGTTTTTATGCCAGTTTAGTTAATTTCTGAAATATAAAAATATTAATCTTTAAATATAAAACAGCCATTATTCATTTCGTTGCTACAACGGTGCGTCGGAGACACTATCTTTATTTTTGCTTGACTTTTTATTCGATGTCGAAATTTATTAAAGGAACTATTAGCTCTCCAGCTTTGATATCTGATATGAGATTTAGACCAAATGTTTTTAACTGATTTAAATAATATTGATATAACAGAGAGTAGGCACTAAACAAATGCGTTTGTTGTCGTTCAATGTACGAGTACATGTACCGAAAAAAGCGTGCTCCGACCAAGAAGAGAACTTAAACCAATAAATGTCATTTGAGTGGCGCAGGGGCCAGCTCCGGATCACCCGTGCTGGAACACTTGTCAAGACTGTCAACTGTAGATCAGGGCTAATTTTCCGCCGTCAGCGATCGCTCTCGCTTGAACATGATAGCATTCTATTTTAATTTGTTGTCCACTTGCAAGTGCATATAAGTCTGTTAGTGATATAGGAACATAAGCCATGATACCAGTACAATAACATCATATTTGTTTGTGCGAGGGAACAAATCCTTCAGTCTCCGATATTATCGACGCTTCTAACAAGAAGCTAAAATCCCTTCGTTCAACGATAAGATGTTACGTCGAACGAGTTTTGTCCATTAACAGAAAATCGTTACGCATGCAATGTCGAAGACCACTGTAATAACTGGTCAGTTAATGAGGCTGCACAACCTCATGGCCGAGCATTGCAAGTAGGATCTCCCGGTGCTATTTAGTCACGTTGACACACGTCACACGTGGCATTAACATGGGGAGTACGAAGGAGGCGAGCCGCTGACTCGTTGAGCAGCTGAAACGGGGTTCTAATTTAGAGCATCTTGAGTAACCTTCACCAAACTACTCTAGTCGTGATACAAATGCGAAATCAATTCTTCTGCCGAATATTAAGCCTCCCTGGGAGGCCGACAAAGTTTTACAATTACTGCTACTGTGACTGTTACTATTTAGATTAAAACGAAACACCACTGCTTTACATGACTTGCCATCGAAAGCGACGGCAGCCCACCGCTCGCGGGATCTCCTTACTTGCTGCCAGCGCCACAACAGCGCGTCGAGACCTGACCAAGGCTACAAGGGAACCAACAGGCGTCACACATTCTTCGATGCCGTTAGTAGTCAAATATAACATATATAGAGGGCGTACGCGCTGGCGAGGCCGCCGGCTCGTACCGAAGCGACGCACGGCACGCCGCTAGCTACCGAAACCGATGAAAAGCCACTAAATCGCAGTTATTACATATCGAAAGCAAAACTTATCAAAACGCAATGCCATATTGCGCAGTACAAATAAAGTATGCATATGACAGTCGACCGTAACGAACCTTTATATCTTATTATATTTCTGCTTAATGTAAATGTCAAAATTATAAAAGTGTCCTATATGAAGGGTAACGTTGGGCTTGCAGAACCTACGGCAATGCAGCCATAACCTCGTCGAGAACATGTTACACGATATATTTCTGAGGTGTTTAATTTGTTTCTAGGAATAAACACAACTATAGATGCGAGTACAATGTGGAATAATTGTAATACTTCTCCAACACTCCTCGAAGCTATCTACGACTTTCTTATTACACAATGATGAGTACGAGCATGCGTACCTAAACGTGTTGACCTGCAATTTGCACCATTAACAATTAATTACTGCCATTAACAAATGGTATGATTCATGGCTGGACGTTTTTAATGTAACATTCTTGTGTATTTAACAAATAGATCGTTGGAGTGTACCTACTACACTGGCCTGTCTACCCTTTCGGCCAATGCAGACTTTATGATAAAAACTGAGTAAACCTGATGTTAAGTAAAAATGGAATATAAGATATTTGCAGTGATAATTAAGTATATAAACACGCAATACCCATCAGAGTAGGCGGCGAGAAAAGCTGTTCTCTGCGATCTCCAACCCACGCGCCCAGCGTTGGAACTACGGGCACAAACCCAGCTTACTAGAGTAAGTTTATTTCCAGAAGCGGAATGAGACGGGCTGCTGAAGATGATGAATAAAAGAAATCGTTTAGGCCAAGTATGAAGAAATCGACACTGATAAACAAAACGTACCACACTACGACATATTCAGTTAATTAATCTTTCAAGGGTATAAAATAGTCATTTCAAATAACAATTACAGACATTGACTTTAAGCTGTGTAACTTTATGTATTAATCGAGTAACCGAAACCAGTAGTCATCAATATTAATATTATTGTATTCTACATACAACTATCATCATTCTACATACAAATATCATACAAGTAACGACGAATCCACTGGGCTCAAAGTCGAGAAGCAAATAATATAATTCGTAAACAAGCAAACATAAATATGTTTAAATGTCAAGTCAGTAAATTAAAAGCTGTATAAAAATTAACTTTAATAGTATCTAGGTATGTGTAATATCAATAATCACGTTACAGAAAAAAACGCATGTATATGAGACAAGTTGAGTTAATAAATAACTTAATTCCATTACAAACATACCATTTCAGAATGACAAGTCAATAACTCGGGCATTGACGGCTTGAATCGACATGTTTATAGTTGACGCAAAAAGGTTGTTCATTAGCTACGTGGGTTATCAATATGCAGTAGCCGCGCTTTAAGTAAAAAAATATAAGCGATACAAATGTAGTGAGTATTTAATTTGATCATAAATCTCCGTGAGCAACGATATATCGGCTACTAGGGCATTCTAAAGGGCCATTTAATCGTCGCGTTAATCGTGTAAGCGACAAATAGTAGGCTGCTCTCAGTAGGGCCAGCAGGTCTGATCCCAGCAGGACTGATCGCGTCTGTGGTCGGCGCGCAGCAACTGCTAAAGCCGGAGTGCGCGCCGCTCGCTCTACTTGTGTGCAGCAAGCACGCTGCCCGCCGCCGACACATCGCGCCGCAACGCTTCTTGTTGTCAAAGTATAGCCGGTCGATCTGACACCTTCAACTGTACTGAGTATATTTTTGTTTAGCAATTTTCTGGTTATTGAGGCACAAGGTGACTTGCACTCCTACTATTTATCAAATGGATATGTTTTTAAGTCGACCTTTTTTATTTATGACGCTTACGACTGTGTATAATTACGCTTACTAGTGTATAACTCTTCAAACGAATAAAATTCAAGTGACATGAATAAGAAATAAATACATGGGCATTATAGTATTCTCCCGTTCTGATTTCGACTGGACGACAGTGGAGCAAGCTGCCGCAAGGATATTGTTCCCAAAACGCGTTGTTAAAGCGCAACGCGCTTGCACACGTTCGCATTCCCACGCGTGCGCGTACACACACACGCGCTCCGCTCCGTTTCTGTTCTAATTTACCTTTACACAATTTACGACATTGTAACTTTCATTGCTTTAATGATCCGTAAAATAAATTTTTTTCCTCAGTTCCGCTGCTACACTTCTGATCGTTTTAATTAAGGTATTTTAATATCAAATAAATCATACAAATCAGCTATTTGTTTTAAATTGCTATAAACGCATTAGGAATCAGATGCGATAAAAATGTCCAAACCTATAAGTTCATATATTGCGTAGGTTAAAATTTTAATTTCATGTCATTACCAAATTCGATTACCATTCTTAAATAGTAATAATTAGCATTTTCGACATAACGACTAATTATAAGTAACTACTCGGTTGGAGCAACCATGAAAGTGATATGTTGCAAATATTGAACCGAGCACTAAACGTATTTGAGCGCGGCGCCGACGGACGGCCCGTGCGAGGTGCTCGCCGACAATTTATTTGAAAACACTTCACGCATGGCTTATTCGAGCCATGCTGTTTTTTGTCGCCAACACTTACCGATATTGTGGCATATCTGGTTTTTTGCAAAAAACAAGCCATTTAGAACGACGCCCAATTAAATTAACGTTACGTCTTTGTTATGGACGACCGACACCGGAAGTAAATGGGTGTATGGGGCAGCGATCCAGCAAATTATATTCGAGTGAAACTAGCCCATTTCTCTAATTAGTAGTGAATCTGATTGCTAGCCGGGCGGCGTGGGTTTGATTCCCGCCAGTGAATAATGTTTGTGTGATGAGTATAAGCATCTCCGCCCACCGCCTGGTCACCCTAGCACAAGTTGGCGCCTAGGGCCAGTTGACCAGGACGCGGCACGTCCCCAAGTGTCTAACAATCCCGAAGTAGTTTTATATATAGGTATATGATCTAAGTATGCATGTATGTATGTGTTTTATACTTAAGGAGATCGTGGAGACTGATAGGGTACAATGTTTAATTACTCTACTTTTATAAGGTTAATGTCACTTGAGCTGAAAATCTTGTTAGGCTATAGATGAGAAGCGCAAGTGTTGTTCGAATTGTCAAGCAGTAAGTACTTGGGCTTTACTGCTTCGGCAGCAAGAAGCGCGTGTTGGCGATCGCTGCCGCCACACGTGTTGCACCACTGGCGTTTACTACTCGGCCACCATATCGTAGCCGCCGCACATCGCAATATTTACAAAACACTAGTATTTTATTTGTATCGGACGCCATAAATCGATTATTCTTGCCTAGCGCCACGCGGTGCTGTCGTCACGCCCCAGGTGCCGTCCGTAAAAACCTCTGTTCTATTAACTATCGTTCAAACTATTAACCCTTGGAAATAAGATATTTACTCAAACATAAATAAATATTAAATAAACATATTTAATAAGACAAGTTTTTATTTAAATGCTCTAAAAATCAGAAAATAAATTTCAAATCAAATCCATCAATTTAGTACATTATACAATTTATAATATATGATATACAAGTTTGATTGAAAAACGAAGGTCTGGCCGTCGCTGGCTCTTGGGCTATACCACCGCTGACTTGACCACTAGCTGCGCGCGCGCCGCCCGCTTTATTTCTAAACAGACCTCAACCCGCATATTTTGTACTTGGCTCCTTAGAAGCTCATTTTGACCTCAAATACTTTGTATATGTTAAGTACCAAGGAGTCCTGGCTTCGAAGTCATAAAGAAAGCTGTATTCGTCTTCGTCATTAAGTGTTACGCTTACGCGTAGAAGCCCCCACCGATGAGTTAACACAACTTCTGCGCGGCGCTCTAGCAGATTTTTAATCTACCTTGAGACAGTTTCGACGCGTCCAATAGTGACGTTAATTTGTTTGGGGTTTTCTTATATTCTGAATTGATGTCATTTTATGCCGCTTTTAAAAACGGTCTGTCAAAAACCTGTACTTAAGAAAACCCGATTTGAACAATTGCGTAACTTGAACAATATTCTCGCGCAGTCGCCTTTCCTGAATGACTATCCCGATCCAGGGCGCAGGCGAGGAAGGCGCAACGAGCGGGACAGCGGCCTCCACCGCGCCGGTAGCGCCCGGCTGCCGAGCACAGACCGAAGTTCCGCTCTATTTGCTGCACAAACATTAATCAGTTTTACTTGTTACAACAGTTTTTCAACACTACTAACTAATTATTTGTTCCTGTTATTATAGTCTTTTTGCTCGACGTTCGAACATATTGTGGGAATTAATTCGTATTCATACGTTATTTAAATTATAAGCATTTCGTTTGCACTTTAGTTAAAGGTCTAATGACACTGGGAAGTGCGGAAAGTAGATGGCCAATATACTTGAAACTATGGCCATCCGAGTATGCCGTGCATGTGTAGACAGGCAGGGACTGCAACTACTTACTTCAGATACGACGTCACTTATTACGTGTAAACCGGCGTTAACATTACCATTCCAGTTTAGGCTACCGGGCAATTACCGTTATTGTGCAGCACCATACCACTTTTACTCCGGTAAAGGGATCTCCGGATACTCGTTACAACTGACGCTGTGTGATGTTTGTAAAATGGAACGTTAGGGTGTTCAAAAACTAAGGCCTGTGGAGCACAGCCGCCGCGCTGCGGGCCGCGCGGCGCCTTGTACGAGTAGGTACATACCTTCTCTGTCGATAATCGACTCAAAATATTATTATTCATCCCAATCTCATATAAATATTTTAACACTTTTAGTCTAGAAATATTTGAATATTAATAATATTTTAAGCATAAGTACCTATAATGCTAAGTTATTAAATTCGTGATAAAGTGCCCATAACGACTGTATCTATCAATTACCACCCGAACTATTAACATGAAACTCTTATATACTACTCAGATCTACTCAGTTTTGCAATTCATTGGCACACGCCACAATTAATATAAATAATGATTTAACATTCATACAATTAAATTCCTGTGTAAATTAGATTACAGGTGTTTAGAATATGTAATTGTTTCAAGCTACTTAGAATATGGCTTCGGTTTGGCTAGCGACGTACGCACGTGACTGCCGATAGCAGGGAATAGCACGGCTGCGGCCCAGCAGCGGATCGCTCGCTACAACCTTCGGAGCCATACCTAGACAACAGTGGGGGACATGACAACGACGAAACTCACTATAACAGTTATTGACTGGACAGTTTTAAAAGTCATATAAAATAATTATTGAAAGTTTAGATGTAGGTACATATAAAACCAGGGACAACCAGATCGGATTCCGATTGTCACCGAAATGATACAATCCCTATACATTTTTCATTGGATACAGCGCGCCGCGCGCCGTCCGCGCCGGCCGGTCCGGTACGGTTGAATACGATTTTGGTAAGTTTTTAATGGGCCCACAGGCGTAATGATATCTTGTGTTGCTAGTTTGTTAATTAGCCTTACACAGAAATCCAATTGCATTTGCGCATAATATAATCTTATCTATTATCTACATATCTGTATCTTTCTCGTCAGGGTAACACTTAACACATGTTACTAAATACACCTGTACATTAAATATAATCGCTATATATTTTTTGTCATTGATATTAGATTCTCAAGGCATATTTTTATCTATTCTTTAACCTTTTTTCGTCCCACTGTTGGACGCGGGTCTCCTATCAGGAAAAGCGAAAGTCTGCCACATTGGCCAGGTCGGGTTGGCAGACTTCATACGCCTTAGAGAATATTTTTCTTTCTATCCACGGCGATAAGGTACATTTAGATCCACTTAACTATCACCGCTTAAAGTAATATTAACAACAAGTTATATTTAGAAAAGAATGACTGAAATTGTTTATAACAGGTTAAGCATTTCCCCAACTAATGACAGCTGCACGGTGTCCACCAATAGGTTTCTATCCCGGCATCTATTTTTCCTGATACTGATTACTAAGAATTATTTGAGTAAAAAACGAATAGTCAAGCGCGCTACACTGCGGGGTGCACCTGCCAGTTTCCGCGGGAGAGCAGCGTGATCGGCGTGAACGAGGCCACTGGAGCACGCGGCGGGTCGCGGCCTGGCGCGCCACTGTGCAGCTCATGGGACGAGCTATTGTTCTGTCATTGTATCTACTAATCGAGCAGAAACGTCTTTTATTGACACAATCCGTGTGACATATAAAATATTAATTCGCTGTAGAGATCGTGCCGCGACTTTGATTTACATTAAGAGCGGTGGCACGAGGTGCAAAGCACTTATCCGATACGCATCTGGCCGGCGCAGAATGGTATCGCCTAAACGGGTTGTAAAACGCAGGAATGCCATGGGCTGCCCAGATACCTTGACTGCTGTATCGGTTACAATGTTCTCAACACGTTGCATTATTATCTCTATGGTACATAAAGGTTACCTATTTTTTTCTCTGCAATTACGCCGCTGATAATAACTAGAGCAATATATCCAACGACAGCTGCAAGAAAGCCTGCATACCGTCGCGTGGCTCTAATAGCTCTGTCGCTTGCGCAATATCACTTTACTTCAGAAATTAATAGTTCAGGCGGCGGCCGACTAACACAGCGTCCATAGCATACATTAAGTGCTGAGAAACCTAGGAATAGTATTAGATACGAGTAGGTAGCTGACGTTCAACGACCATCTGCAGCACATCAACGTCAAAGTTTCCAATATGTTTGGCTTTATTTTACTTTAAGAGCAGCTAAAATTGTGTTTTCTTTTCATCGCACACGTTCAATAATACATTTAGGTATTTAAATATTGTCATTTTTATTTAAATATCTACTGTTTTAGATATTGTCGTTATTATTCACTACAAGTTTGTCTCCGTCAGCTTTTATGCTCTTGAAATTGTATTGATTTATTTGTGTTTAGTTCCAGTTATATCACATATATTATACAAAGAGAAATAGTCCCGAATAAATAAATAAATAAATATATTTATACCAAGTTAAATAATCCCGAATAAATAAACAAATAAATAAATTTATACCAAAACGCTTTATACCAAAATTAAACTGAACTACATGACAGAGTTGAACTTTGACGAACGCAACAAAGTGACGAGTAGTTAAACTGAAATAGGTACCTAAATATATACGCCATGGTACTATACGATGCGCTAACGTCTCCGCACTAAGTTGTTTTCATGTGCGATACTAGTCCCATCGATGAAGTTTAACCAGTTCGCAGTCGAGGTGGACAGAAAGCGTCCAACGAGCGCTCAGCTATAGTTAGACGCTATCAGCAGCTGGCACACGTACAGGTGTTCCGTGTGACACTCAGCGCTCGAACACGGAATAAGTAATCAAACTAGAGCAAGCCGTGGCGGCCTATCTCATGCGCGCTATCGGAGCACCGATCGACACGTAGCGCCTGCTCTACTTCCTCCAACCTCCACATGTTTCAGCACGACGTTGCACCAGCAAGCGGTGCGCTGCGCCGACTGCAAATATACTCCGTTCAGAAACCATAGGCCGGAACCGGCGCGGCGAGCGCGCGGCGCACCTCCTACTCGGCAGCGTGTGCGGCTGAGAGTACAATATTATGTTTTGAATCTTAGTCGAAAGAGAACGATAGGTTTATCACATACACGCGTTCATTTTATAAAATACGTAAGACAATAGTATCTTTTAATGAGTTCTAGTTACTTCGCTTCGTTCGGCGTCCTTCATCCCAACCAACATATGTAATTATAATTACATGTAGAGGAAATGAGATGGCTCAATAATATTTTAGAAACTTATCTGAACACTGATTGTTATCTGTGGCTCGCTCGTTTCCTTTACTCTCCATTCAAAATTTCAAAAATTTGCTAAATAGTATTAGAAAGTATGCAATTATTCAAAAGATACTTAGCATTCTAAATATTGATTAGGAATCGATGGCTACACATCGCTCGCCACCAACACTCGTGCTGGCACAAAAGACCGCGGGCCCGCGCCGCCGGCTTCTAGTGGCCACATTCGCTTAACAATAATACTTTCGCCTTAATCAATACTTTTACACAACCTGCAAGGCAATAGAGAAAACAATGTGACGTGGAATAATGAGTTATGCTATCAGCTCACAGTCGGCCATTGTACACCGCGTTGGGCTAATGTGGGCCAATCATGTTAAAATCTGTTACAACATTACGGGCGTGTCGCGCGGGCCCCGGGCGCCCCTGCTTCCCTGCTCTACGCAAAATATCCCACGGAGTTTCTGTTTTCACTTTTCTTTTTGTTTTATTTTATACTTTACTAGTGTTTAGCCGCGGTCGCCTCTGGCGGAAAGCGCGGATGAGTCCAGACGTATGCATAGGAACGGCCCGTTTCACTTTTGCTTTGTAGTCCTTTGTACAGTCCTAGGGCGACTAGCTAGTTTTCTTTGGATCCTTCCTTTTTATGATCTATGAGATTATCTAATAAATCCCTATGTAATAAGTTCATATTTAAATCTTTTTTTTAAATTTAGCCCGGCCGAACTCCATCGACTGGATTACTGTCTCACCGACTACCCCCGTACGCGACTATCTCCTTACAGTTAATAGATACATCTTAAAACGCGTACCCGTTGACTCGAATCGATTACATAAAAAATAAAACCTAAATAAATTGCGCAGTCATCTGATACAGGTAGTTACCAGCGATGCAAAGTTAACAATACAATCGACACGCCACAAAAACGATGTAATGCATCCAGTATAAATGTTAAGGTCTACAGCTACATATGAAACAACCTACGCCTCAGAATCTAGATCTTAATACCGCAAAATATACAACAATATGTACAGCGCGCTGCAACACTCCGCACTAGCGCGTAGCGCTGGCTTCACACTCGACTTCCGCTTGAATAACGTTCTGGCAGACTGTAAGTATTTGTTATGTGCAGGAAAACAGGTACAGGAAAACAGGTGTTTTGTACATTGTTAGATTATGTGTTATCTATTTTATAAAACGATCTCAATAAAAGTTGACTTGTAAAGTTCTACCGCCGTGCCTAAATATTTCTGCGGCGCGAGCCAATGATCCTATTATGGTTATTGAATCCTGGCACATGAACGTTAATACGAGCCTGTGATCCGCGTTCATAAATAATGAGAAGTAAGTTGAGATGCTTAACTATTTTAACAAATATAAGCCATAGAGGACTCGTATTATATAGTACTTACTAAGTGACAATTAACGCGAAATTGTAGGCGTGTTTGTTTATATCTCTATAACAAAAGAGTGTGACAAACAGAGAGACGCGCAGTTTTAGTGGAATTATATTTGTAACTCGGTATCGCAGATGCGACCTTGTGCTTAACCCTTTCACCTAACGTTCTGGAAACTTCGCTCGGATTCGTTTCGCGTCTATTTGACAGCTGACAAGCCGCGCCGAATCGACGTCCTGCGATAGATCATATCTTATACCAATAGTATTGTTTTCAAAGTTCAAATAAACAATAAGATAACTGTATTTGCCTAAAACAAGTGACGTGGCATAAGACGTACAACTTAGCCGTGTAGATACAGCGGTGATAGCTTTTCATGGCATAATAGATATATAAAATGAACAATTAAATTTGAAATTTTTATATGTATGGTCTATCTATCTACCTCTCTACGGCCTAGCTATCTTTATGTCTATATAAAAGAAAAAACTAACTGATCAAAACAACCAAAACAATAAATCTGGGACAAAGGTTCCGTAATTGAGTAAAGGAGCACTAAGTAAGAAATTTGGAAATTTGTCTTCTAAAGGGTTTAAAAGAAGTTGGATTACGATTGGATATTGGATTAGATGTACGCCCTTGGTTAAAAAGACAAATCTGCAAAGCGGTTGACCCTGCAGGCCATTCCTACGTCTTCATTATGATACACAGCGATATCGCACGTACAAATCAATCTATTTCTTTTTTTTAGGGTAGTCAAACAAGTCTTGTGCGCAAAACCGCTCGCTTGGATAGGTTATAAGTTATTTTAAAAGTATTCCTTAGCCAAAAGATTTAGCAAAGATACATATTTCTCAAATGAATAGATATCTATATATATGTGGTTTTTTTTGGTGTGTTTTCGATGGAGTTTTTTGTGCTTATAAATTCATTAGATTTTGGGATGGATACTTTGCACCCTAAAAGTTGTTTCAAATTTGCGATTTTTCAAAACTTTATATTTGAGATTTTTGAGGTTTTTTTAAGGTTTCTCAAAATCTACCAAATCGAAAACTTTAAACTTATATAACAATTAAGGGTAACTAAACTGTACAGAATGCCGTCAACCGCGTTGCGATCGCTCAACCTGTTCGAAAGGTTTGCTATATGTACACACACCACACACACAGATATTGGGACATCTCTTTAAAAGTAGTCAGAATAGTCTCCTAGGAGAGACCCGATGGAAACATGATTTTCTAAATTTGGGGTGAAAGCAATAACGTTCCAATTATAGAAAAAATTGTATTTTCATTGCAGGAAGTTAAAAATTATTGTTTATCTTTTTCTGACTATTCTATGTATAAGAAAGTAAAATGGTAAATAAACAAGTTTTCTTAAAACCTCGGTTTTTAAGTTAGATACGTGACATTTTAGATTTGCGCTCTTGGTTAGAACAAAAATATGTTTATTCAGTGTGAAATAAGAACATTTTTAAAAATTCAAACCCTCAGCGGTTGAATGGTGACTTTATAGTATTAGTATAGTTTTCTGCACGGTTTAGGGTAATAGGCTCACCACCTATTCCTTTGGTACTTAAAATGTAAACGGTAAAACGTGGGAGTTTACTACCCTCCTCTGCCTATCCTTCGGGTGTTACAGGCGTGATATTAACTTTTATTTATATTAAAAATAAATTGTAGAAAAGTCTATAGTGAACATATTTAAGATACATTAAGTATGGAAATGCAGCAGTGGTAGCCTAGTGGTTAAGAATTCAGCCTCTCATTCCGGGGGTCCTGGGTTTAAATCCATGGGCGCACCTCTTTATAAAAGTGCGTTTTAAGTTTAAATATCACTTGCTAACGGTGAAGGAAAACATCG
>DWME01006321.1:0-13779 GCA_018244795.1 Parelbella ahira ahira | reverse complement strand
TCTCAATATGAGAGGAGACCCATATTCCAACAGTGGAATGACAAATGGGTCGATTATTATTATTTATTATTATTATAGTGTAATTAAAGTGGGGTTATAATTAATTGTGTTCCTAATAATAAAATGACAAATTGATAACTATAGTGCACCATGGTTTTAATTAGTGGTTTATATAACAGTACACAAAGCCTCAAATACCTTTCTAATACTCCAAGCTGGAGTAAAATGCGTTGATTTACGATCAGAATTGTGTCGAGATTTATTTCTCACTTTGTTATCAACCTCAGCTGACCATCAGCTGATATTACGTAGTGCTTCCTGCCGTTGTCAAAGAAGCCGTTCAGTACGTTATCTCGCTATATAAGAGATTCATCAATGCCATTTAAGTAAATACCTAAATATTTTCTATTCTTTCTGTTGTTTCTTGCACATCTGCGAAGCTCCGTAAATATACATATATTAGTTCTTTCTAGCCTCCAAGTATGATAACTATGAAAAGTGGTACATAATCAAAAATACAATACCGTAGATTATTTAAAAACTAGCTATATTTTTTATGAAGCCTTACTGGGAAGGCATGTCTTTATATGATCAGAAATGATGTAATTGTACTTACTTCTATTCGTTTAATTCCATTATTGATCTCATTGGACTAATGGTCGCGAGCGTTATTGTTGTGCAAGAGATTCTGGGTTACGTCCCCGGGGCGGGCAAGGTATTATTGAATTTATCTAACTTGAAATATCCAGCAGTAATTTTCAGTCTGTACTAGTGCCCAGTATGCAATAGGCGTATACACAATTTCATGGGACGCATAATATGAAAGGTGAAAGGAGAGAGTACTACAATCTGCCAACCTCGTCGAGGAAATTACAGGCTTAAAGTTACGTTAATGGTTAGACGATAAAAATAGAGTTCATTGTATAATATATGTAATAATTATGCAACAACCCCGGCTAAGGGCAGTTCATTGTCAAGGTCGCTGTCGTGTTAGCGCACGGTGAGCCGTGTCTCGCAATAAACACTGATCAACCTTGCTGAGTTATGTATAAATTACTGTGCGCAAATTATGTCAGTGTTTCATTGTCAGCGTCGTTATGATATCATACGAGACCGTCTCTCGCGCGCTGCTCGCGCCGTTCGAAAAGTGATTTCTGATTTTTATTTTTACAAGCGTAAAATTGTTGTATACGTAAATTTGTTGGAGAAGTTGTAATATGTTTAGTTTTTATTTCAGGTGTGTTTCATAAATGAAATCAAACTTTAATGAGTGGATTATCTATAATATTTCAATGCACATACAGATCGGTGGTTTTGTTGTAATGCGATGCTTTGTAATTAATACAGAATGCGAGTGGGTTTAAAACAATTTGGCTGTACGTGGGCTTTTAATAATTGTTTTGGTCGTTAAATTAACGGAATAACGTGTTCGCTATGTATATGTTTGGTTCTATGCTTGTCATTTAAATATTTATTACCATATTTTTTTTGTTTTGCATACATATAATAACGTAACATCACGCCTGTAATCCCCGAAGAGGCAGACAGAGAAATGTAGCATTATACTGCCACATTTTATTAGTTTTGTTCATGTCCCACAATGGAATAGGGGGTGAGACTATTGCCATACATTGGACACAGATCCGTACTTCGGGTCACCACTCGGAATTTCAGGTCAGAAAAAATCATTAAAACCCGACTAAGCAGTCGAACCTAAGATCTCTCGATCGACACTAGTGCTTGGAACCACTCGACCAATGATGCAATCAACATATAAATAGACCTAAATTTGTTCGTATATATGATTGATCGCCTCTCTCGTCTATTGTGACCTAAATTACTGTGAAAATACCTGCGCCGCCTAATGCTGAAAATCTCGTCGAATGTCGTTGAGCCAGCCGTTTTGGAGATTAGACTGGGTAAACAGATAGCCGATATTGATATACATACATATGTATGATAAATGCACAGTGAGTTGAATGTGAAGTGAATATATTTCTAAAAACTACCAGTTTAGTATCAAATTGGAATTCCTTTCTATATAATGCTTAATATAAATCATCGATGCTTAATAATTCTGTTAATAGAAATAAAAAAGCAGAATAATCTCAAAAGTTACGATCCTCCATAACAGTACGTTTTATCCTGCCGAGAGCTTTTACGTATATTATGTGCCTTATCTTGTTTATTGGTTATGACCTTCCCCCCGCCGCCCCCGCACCTCCTCAGTAGGCGCGATGGATTGGGTGGAGGTAAAATACGATTACCTACACCAAATTGATGTTTTGATATTTCAAACAGTTTTATTTAAGTTATGTCCCTCTTGAAAATATCATCATCAACGTGATGCTCTGCTTGTTTTAAGTCCACTGTTGGGCGTAGGCTTCGTCTGTGGGGTTTTTGCCCGTAATCTCTATGCTGGGTATGCAGGCTGGGGATCACAGAGCACCTCTTCTCGCACTGGAAAAATAATACAGTTAAGTTGTGATTATCGTAAAGTTATCTCTTGTGTACGTTCATTAAATCGTCTATACTTAAGATAAAATTATTATAGGTTTTATATTAAACTGAACTCTGCCGTCCACTAACAAGCCACTATAGAACAGTTGAAGAGTTTGCTCAAACACGTTGAAAAAAAAACACAAGATCGTTAGCCAGGGTGGTCTGAAGATGATTATAGCGCGGTCCACCTCTTGAACATGTTTTCAGGTTGAATGTGGATGGGGGATTGCAAATTTTGCTCTTGCCACACTTGGGCAGTCTCGTGGAGGGTGCGAAGAGTCTTTGTCCATGCCGTGAGGGGTTTCATCTGCATAGGAGCGAAATACGTTATTACATTATGACAAAAATATGTCGGTAATGTTAGGTTACCCTAAAATTTGGTGAAACTTGAGAGGCTTTATTAATGGTTAGCTCTTTTATGTATTAAGTACCATAGAAAACAACATTGTTATATGTATATCGCAATAATTTCGTATATTCCATTTAATGTTATATATATAACAAATTCTCGTAGAATCTAGATCACGTTTCAAAAAGTATGATAAACATAATAAGCATTGCTGATTAAGAGCAGTATTGCGCGCAGTTAACACTTTTCTAAGAAAATTGATGATATTTCATAATATATATTGAAGCATCGTCTGTAAAAGTTCGAGAAATTTAATTTATTTGTTGAAAACGTTAAGTTCTTCGCCTCGTCTTTGATGCGGTTTCCTTAATAGTGCTCTACAACAACATTATTTTAACTCGTTTATGTTGCGGACGGAAGTAATAGCTTTTCTTGGCGCTTTGTAAGTAGAGAAAACTAGAGAAGTATAGTTTATGAGAATAGAGCTACTATCGTATTGTCGCGGTCGCGTTGAAATCGAAAATTTTGTATTATACTTACTGTTAATCGAAAATATCTGCTTTATATAACAATACAACCATATACCTAGCTAGCTTCTTAGATATCAAATCGGATAAACAATATTACGCGGCATATAATACTGATCGAGCGTGATATCTTTATGCGTACGCTTTATTTGTCACCACTTTGTTGTCGGCCTCGATAACCAAAAGAGCTTTTGAAAAAAAATCCCCATGTCATATCAATTGCGCGAATCACACACAGTATCTAGTAAAATATGATAGTAGTCATATTTCATTCTTATTGTCCCTATGCTATATATATATGTATTATTTTTTAATTAATTTGGTACCAGTGATGTTCATAACGTCTTGCCCTTCACTTGATATGATGCTTCTCTTGGTACGTAGCATAGATATTCTATTTCGGGTCGAAACAAGCACCGTGCACTAAGGAACGAACTGTTCGTATTCATAACAGTTTTATGAATCAATCCACTACGTGCTACAGATTTAACTGTTCCGAGAGCTTTGCTATATTTGGTTATAACTATCAGCCGTTCATTTTGATCGATCGTTGCCCGCCTCGTGCACTTATGAACTAATTGCTCTACGTAGGTTCAATTTCATTACACGTTAATCAAAAGTGAACCTTGTCTCGATAAACAGAAGGTTGAATATAATAAAACCACGGGGCAATCAATGTGACTGGGAATTTAGCCAGACTATTTGCATAGTCTGCAGAAAATTGGAACAAACATAATTCCAGGATTCGTTAACGAAAGCGTCTATTTTATTCATTTCACCTTTGCAATGTTTATTTGCCCTTGTTCTGAGCTCGCTAGTTCTCTTATAATGGTTTTTTGGTCCCTATGATTTACCATATATTTTATTACAATGATGCAGACTCAATATTTAGTGTTTATTATTAAATGATAGATGCATCGGTTCTTATTTAATAATATTGTACAATTCGTAATAATCAGAAACGCTGAATTTTGTTTATGTAAGTAAAGGGTGAATTTTTTCTTTATTCTTTTATCAGATTTCAGTGTTTTTGTATGTCAATATTCGTGTTCGTATTTGTTTCGCAAAACCCGAAGAAATTTCACAATTCCGCAGTGTTATTGACACAATATGTGTGCGTTTACCCGAATATGAATAGGAAATAATCTAAAACACTAACTATACATTAGTTTCTTTTTTAGGTAACAAATATAAAAGAAACTACTTTCAACGTTCCATACGTTATCTAATCAACATCGATATGGCAATAAATAAACTCGAAATACATCTTGTAACAATCTACGTGGCAGTTGAACCGGGGCTATAAATCTGGGTATTTGTATCGTATGAGCGCCAACTAGTTCTTGTTATGTTATGTGAGATATTTGATAAGTTTTGTTTAACAACCTTTGTCTATGTAGTATTTATATGGAGCACGGAGAAATAAGGCATTGTTATTTATAGGTATAAAGTGATGTAGGAGTGCTGGGAATAATAATTTACGGTTGTACAGGTAATTTACGTTTTATAACAACATGTTGCTGCAAATCCTAATATCATGTTATTAACGGTCAATAGAAAGTTGAGTATAGGTACATACAACGTACATAATAAATGTTTGAGGTAATTATTGTTTCTCTGTGGAGTTTGCAACATTAAGCCTTTGTATATGTGTGTGTGTGCGCGTGCGTAATTTCATTTCAGGATCACCTCTTTAATATTTTAAAACATTTGAAACTGGCTGAATGCTTTATTCGAACGGCGAAAAAAAACAACTCACGTTGTGTTATACCTTCCTGTTATAAATCCAGGCTCGATGTTTGCACAACCTGACCCAATTACGCGTTTTTACGAGAGCCCATATAGCCAAAGCGAGCGCGCACTCCACGGCGGTTGAACAAATTCTAACGGGATTTATGAGGACATTACTCATACACGTCAGCATACTTCACAAGAAACCTGGATATCACGTCTAGTAATTGATTGCTTCAGTGTTAGCAGAGAGTTGTTACTTTTTGAAATATATTACGTATTATTTTAATACACCAACAGCATCTCTCTTAGACATATTTTCACATACATATACTGTCCATATTGCCTTAGTAATTCATAATAAATATTCGCAGATACAAGTATGACTAAATTAATTATTATCTGTGCACTTTTACCAGAAAACCAAAACTTTAACGAAATTAAATTGTTCATATGAAAACTTAGAAAATTTGCGGACTTTTCTTTGGTATATTTTTTTCGATATGGAAATGTTGTTATTTGTCTATTATATAATTTGTCTTATTACCAAAATACATAATCGCTAATATACGGGTGTGATATTGGACCTAAATAGTCATGAAGGATAGTCCATAGTCCACGTTGGAGCGATAAATATATAATATTTTATTGATATTTAAAAGCAAATTCACTAAAAACTTTAAATATATACCTATGTATAATATATTCAGGATTGTGGAAAAAATTAGTTATTCGTATATAAAATTAATACGAGTACATTATTAATGTAAAGTCATAGCTTGTCTATTAAGTTTATTAAATTAGAAATTATTAAGTTCTGCAATCCGTAATACTCTTTCAGTGGTCCTACCATATCTGGTACAAAGTAATTCGTAAGCTACCAGTTTTATTGCACACTTCGTCGTGGCTCACAAATTCGACTTAACGCGTCATTTAAATATACGACTTCAGTAAACGTTTTTCAATCAGGATGGATAATCCGGAGCTTAAAATACGATAGTAAGTGTTAATCGATAGATAGTGACGTTCATCCGTTTATATATTAACATCTATCCGTAGTTACTGCTCGTATGTCGTATGATTACTGTGTCTCAGTATGTCGACGACATTATTGCAAGTAACCAGAGATTCATTTTTAATTTCTCACTGGGCTGCTTGTGATTTACATAGCAGAGTTTTATGTACGTAGTAAACATTGACGTACTCATTTCGTATTAACGAGTATGTACGAGGTGGAGTGATGATATACGCAAAGTGGCTGGCGGTGGTTGGATGCGTAGAGCTGAAGATCGAGCTCAGTGGCGTGCCATTGGAGAGGCCCATGTCCAACAGTGGACGGGAATAGGCTGATAATTAATGTATGCATGTATGTACGAGGTAGCGAAGGGGTGGAGGGTTATTTTGTGAAATGTTTTTTCGAACTTCAACGTTTTAATTAAATATGCCACCGAAAGAGAAGTTGTGCGAAAACAAAGTGAAACATTTTTTGCGTGTTTTTTAAATATAATATTAATTTACCTTATCGTACGTCAAGCGTGTACAGGTAAAAAAGCATACTTGCAATGACATACTTGTCAAGGTAAATAGATAGATAGGGCAGATGATATGCTCATCCTTTATTTAAGCCCGATGTGTGGCAATAGGCATACCCCCTTATCCATAGTGGAAAATATGGGTGTATACATACTACATACCTCTGCTTACCCATTCGAGGGCTTAAGGCTGATGGTATGTCTTATTACGTCAATCATTTTATATATATGTACATTTGACCTTCTAATGTCTGGTACCCGTTAGGTATGGACATAATCAACCACAAATCGCGTTTCTGATTAGCTCAATCACGTGTCTATCAATGAGAGCTGTAACATCACTGGGCATTATTTTTATAAATTTAACGTGACAAATAGGTTACATGATTGTGCGGTCAGCGTTGCCTGCGGTTATTTGTAATTCCAGAAGAGGTGTCTTTCATTATGAACGAGAGTAGGTGCTTTTCGAGTCCTATATCACTCTTGTGTCTACCCAGGTATATTTTAGAAGGAAGCTCATTCCACATTTAATACTTTACATTTGATCTGCACGTGACAGTCTACCTACCACAATACGGTTAGAAGGATAGGAGCAGAAGCATTCTTATTAGGATATAATATGTGTGATAGTACATTAGAAGAACAAATAAAATTTTACAATAACTGTTATGACCACCTAATTCAATTATTTTTTTTAGATATGTTTCGAAAAACCAACATAACATACAATAGTTTGCAAATATACATACAATCACGGCATCCCGTAGGTATCTTAAATACAGTCTCTGCTACATCGCTTAAACGGAAATGGGTTTGTGGATACTCCAACAAACCTTTTTGACACCCAATTACGAGAATAGCAAAGGAAACGACAAAAGCAAGCTATCTCATTATTTCCGTTGGATTTAGAGTTTTTTTTTCTGTGAGATAAATTATTCTTAAGTAAGGAAGAAGCTCTGTGATAAATTAATATTTCGCAATGTAGGCTAAGTAATAAAAGATTATGCTCTTAAAGGTCAAAGAGCGTAGAATATTCAGTTATTTTTGTCGTCACCTATAACATTTTTTCTGATATGAGAGATTGTTAAACTTCCCGTTGTTTTAACATATATTTTCATTTCGCTATCGGGACCATGAATTTTAATCACTTAAGGGATTTTTTTAACTAAACGAAATCGAGTCAAGTGACAAAACAGACAGCATAGCAGGACAGAACAGAACAATTAATGTCTTGTGCCGTCTCTTTTCTTGTCCATCTCTGCGATCCTGACTCTCCTCGTGAAGTGTTATTAGATTTTTTTGCATACATTTTGTTCACAGAAGCTTCCTTCACGCTAAGTGGTCACTTGAAGAAGTGGTAGTGAATTAACTTGACATCTTAAGGTTTTATTTCGTAGACAGAGGTCGGTCCACAATCTTTTGTTAAGATTGCCCGGCAACCCGTTGCCTTTTTGACGGGTAGATCGATCGGAGTGCTGATTATCCCAAACTTGATAACGTGTGTTTGTGTTCTTCAGTTCTTAAATAGTTTCAGGCTGTTTTGCTCAGCTTTTTACTTTTGCCATTTTATCTAATCTATTTGTTTAAATATTAGTTATATCAAATCTATTTGTTTAAATATATTTAAACAAATAAATTTGATGATTAGTCATAGCCTCGGTAAAGTTCGCCAATACAATAATTTAACAAAGGAATAAAACTAAATTTATTTTGAAAATAAACGCCGAGCGTTCGTAATTTGTGGCGCGTTAAATAAAATTTTACGTGATTCCTATTTACGTCTGACATTCGTGAAATGCGATCTATCGTAAAAGGGTAGATTCGCATTAGTATTGATTGATTTCCAGCCAGATTTATACGCACCAAAAATTGCTAAACCGACTTATATTCGATATACACGTACATACAGTCGTGCATTCCAATCATACTTCAATGGGAAATTCTATTCTAATTAAGGTCAATTTAAGCCAATGTTGACCTATTAACATTAATAAGATCGGCTGATTAAGAACTCTACACATTTGCTTCGATATAACATCTGTACCGAGCTTCCTTCTGAGGTGTATGTAAGGTGACATACGATTGAAACCAACGGGAATCATGTGCCAGCTATTTATAAATTTACTTAGATGATAAGTGATAACTAATATTATCAACGACGTGATCCCACAGTATATCGTTTCTTATTAAAAATATAACATTACTTTATTTGTTTTTTGTCCTAAAAGAATCAATATATAATTGTTTAATAATAAGGTTTGTTATAATTTTAGCAATAAGGTTGTATTTGTAAATTTTCTTACATGATGAATTATTTTACTAAAAACTCGTGGCCACATATGTCTTCAACGCTATGCCAGGAGGCTCCTTAAGAAAGTCATGCAAAATAGATCTTCAAAACGAGCAATGCATTAGCCTTGTGCACCTGATGTTATAGACGGCGATATCTAAAAAAATGCCCCAATGATTTTGTCAACGAACGCATCGATTTTGTTTATCAGTTCCACACAATCGATAAGCCAACATCGCTGACGCGTAACAAGCTCTCGAATTCTCATACATACAGTTCAACGTCCCTATTTCTGTTTCGTAACACCTACAAATGTTTTGCTTGGCGTGGCCTCCGTGACCTTGCCGTTCATTGTCATACGCTGTATCCATTCAAGTGTGCTATCGTTGATATTGATAACGGCAGCACGTGTACGTATGTGTCATCTGACCCGCTTTTGAGAGTTATACACACGTATAAAGCGGTATTTAGCGGTTTGAACTATTTATATCCGTGTGAATATATGAGCTTGCAGCTTTGTTTTCGCTTAGTGTAGGTAGGTAAATATTTAACAGCTATACAAAAATTTAAAAATCATAAGAGAAAATTTAAAAACTGACAAGTTATGACAAAGATATCAACCAAACTTACTGATCGTGAAATATTTTGAAGCCCTATGTTTCGTAATTACACCGTTGACAATATCCACGGTGCTTTAACACAGTGATGGAGGTACCTATTACAGCCAAAGTGCCCCATAATTGGAAAATGATTTCTGAATGCCGCGTTCAGAAATGTTTCATAAATTGTCTACGAGCGCCTGACTGAATGATATAAGCAATCCGCTCGTGAATGAAGTTGATATTTATAGATCTACGGCTCTCGATCCGTAGCGCGAACAATAGTAGAAATGAATACATTCATTGACTCTATGGTACATTTATGACGTTTTTATAATTGAAAAATAATAGATGATAATAATAATTACTGCCTGATTGGTCGAAAGCGATACAAGTGCGATTGCTGAGCAAGAATTCCTGGGTCCGATCCCCGGGTCGAGCAGTGTAATTGGGTTTTTATAACTTGAAATTCTGTGTCTGTATTTGTGTCCGTTGTTTGGCAGTAGGCTACTTCTTAATCTATGGTAGGACGGAAAATATAACTGATGAAACCTGGAAGTTGACTATACTCCTTTGCCCACCCGTTGGGGGAAATACAGATTTTTGTTAAATAGGAATGAAAAGAAAAACATTACCGTTTTTAGCAAATCGGCAAATAAATTGTAATTTTGATTTTGATAAGTTTTTCAGTTGCAGTTCAATCATTGGAATATCTGAGCGAACTTCTTATGGTCGTTTTTGGTGTGCAAGATTAAGATGATTAAAGTAACAGAAAAAAATTAGCGGTTACCAGTCGTCGAAGTTTTATTTACACTTTTTACGTCAAATAGCGATTCCGACTCGCCGATCCACTTCTGCGTACATGTTGGATTGGGTCGGTTTGGTCACGATACGAAGCGTAATCGGTCAAGTAGATATCACAAAAACATCTGACGGACTGACTTGAAACTGTTTTAATTAAACCCACTAAAACAACAAGTTCAAGGGCAAATGTCACGGTGCTTTCACAGTGCGGTTATCCAATGCGTCGTAGAATACGTAGGGGAATAGGTACGAAGAATTATCTTTATGACGGTTCAGAATGAGAAGGTTTAAGGTCACACATAGCGAATAATGCAACTAGGTAAAACTGCGCCTTTACATATACAGCGACAGCAAAGAGTTTACGACTTTTTGGGTTTTTGTCTTATTATAGTGTACACTCGTTTTGTTACGCAATATTGAATGTAATATCTTTTATAGTATATTGATAAAGCTGGTAAAAATGCTTGGGTCAAAAGATTACGAAACTGCCTACCCTTTGACTAGGTGGAAGGACTTTCGCATCGACTAACTATTATCGCACTAACTGTCGACATTAATCAACAAAGGGCTCGCACGGTCGGATAGTTCCGTATAGACTTCACGACCGGAAACACCGCAAGCATTAAACGGGAACGCTATACACGTTTTATATAACGCAATGATCTGTTAATAATTTCTATCGCCCGTCACCGGATACGCGGCTAAGCCTGCAGGTGGATATCGATACTCATGGGACGTAACCCGACGAGTGCGGCAAGGCGAGCTCGCCTAGCGGTCCGTATCCTACTGACGCACTGGAATTGAATCCAGCCTTGCGAAAGATCAGCCGATATTGTGTTCTAAGCGTTACGTAATAGGGATTGCGTTTCCTGTGCTGGCCGTTCTACCATTAAAGTTACGTGTGTCCGAACGATATGCACGATTGCAGTATCGGTAGCCACTGGATGATCTTGCACGCTGAATACTGACAGGTGACATATCGGATTACTTGCGACACATCAATGTAACGTCTTGTCATGATCCAGGAATGATAAATACTATGCTCAGATTTCTGCTGTTATCAGTCATAAAATGTCTCCTCGATGGTTGTTTTTGTTTATATACTAATTTTGAAGTTATCTGTGTTAGTTCTAGTTTTGAAGTTATATTTAGTATAATTAACCTATCGAAGATAGTGATATAGTTAAGTTTGTGTACTTCCTGACCCTTGTATACTATATAAGTGTGTAGCAAAAAAGTGTATTGCGGTTTCTGTGACTTTTGCAATGCTTTTATTTCTCAGCATCGACATCTGAATCAGGTTAAGTTTACTTGGAATTAACCAGAAATGAACTAATAAAATTTCTCTCTGCGAAGCAAATCTGGATTTAATTTTCATAAAATTACCAACAGAACGTCTTGTTATAGGTACTTCACAGTGTTAATATCGAAAGATGTCTGAATAAATTAGTGATATGGATGCTTTTAGTCTTTGATTAATATTTTTCGACTTACATACTTGTATTTGTGAGTTAGAGTATGTCTAGCGTATCCAGGCCGAGTTTATTTGTCACACGCAAAGGAAAATATTTAAAAATACTTCGTGAAATTTACCTGTCCATCTTGTTTTGCCACTATCAGGCTTCCTCTTGAACACCACGTATAAAATGCATGCGACAAATCAAATAAGTTACGTCATATCACGTCAGCGTTGCCCGTACGGGTGGTGATACTTGCGTTTCGCTTGTCGAGCGATTTTATTACATTTCTCCTAGATTCTTGTTTCTTACTTATACTCGTATTCATATTCATTCCAATGATAATTTCTATCGTGAGAATTTTTCTTTACGTTTCATTTTCGAAATGTATTCGTTAAAATAAGGTCGCTATCCTAACTTGGCACCATTTCAGCTATTCCTGGCGTCTGACTCTCTCAGTCAAATACTGGCTTTGCCTTATCGCAATACATTATTCTATTCATTTATTGGATAATACTTTAAACTTTATGCATGCTTTGATATTCATGGTATCTAATTAAATTTTAATGATTATGTTCCGAAGAGTGTTTTGATTTTGAGAAGTCTCGCGCGAGAAGATGATTACTTTAAATTTTCGGGGTTTCGAAGGTTTAAACTTTCAGAGGTACATTTACAATCATTAAAACTTTAAAACGATCCTTAACGTTAGTAGAAAAACTTTCTCAGTTGTTATTATTCTTCATTTCTA
Source organism: Parelbella ahira ahira (assembly GCA_018244795.1). Taxonomy (NCBI): domain Eukaryota; kingdom Metazoa; phylum Arthropoda; class Insecta; order Lepidoptera; family Hesperiidae; genus Parelbella; species Parelbella ahira. The sequence goes on along the minus strand of DWME01006321.1, from coordinate 1,240 downwards.
CGTTATTTATACATAAAAAGAGCTTGTATTTATATATTATTATTGATTAATACACTTGTATTAATACACTGATGTGTATAATAATATGTATTGAATGTATCTTATTAACCGTCTGGTTACCATAACCTTCTTTGTCTCTTTTCGGAAATATAAAGAGATCTTCATTGTTTATTATTTACACAACTTATCATAAGTGGGAACCTCTCTGCATGTTTCTAGAACAATTTTTCAGAAGATAATCCACTGGCTGTAGCAGAGCATTAGCTCTGTTCCTTCAAATGTCAAGGCCGTCTTAATCCTAATCGGAAGTATTACGTATGAGCCGGGAAGTGTGTAATGGCCAAACGATTTTCTTCCCATGATCCGAACTGGGGATCTGTGGAACAGTTTATGTCCAATTGTGGCGCGGTATTTATCCAATTGTCCGAATGTTTTCTTGAACCGCAGCCACCGTAGAGGTGATGAGGGTTGGCTGAAAGGAGTCATTTTCTGTATTAATAATTTAAGCCGTATATTCAACGAATGATGTAAAATAAAACAGGGCAAACTCGCACAGCCCAATCTGCTTCCATACTGAGAGCAAAACCGTATTTAATGGAATTTCATTGGAATGCAAAAAGTTGACGGTGATGAAAGTAGTAGGTTGCATTTTTATAGCTAATTTAATTTTGTTTGAAGCCAAAATCTTTGCACAAATTGTACAACTGTTAAAATAGAATAGCTGCGACACTCGTGCAGATGAATATATCAACTTATGAACATACATATGTAAACTACATAATATATATAGTGAACATAAGTGACAACCCTGTTGCGATATTTTCTCCTCGGTCAGATTGTATGCGTAGTTGTGACTTTACAGCACCTAATTATATGACACTATCTGCCGCTTCAACGGCACTTCCGGTGAACAAAGAAATTAACGATGAACTTAAAGTTAATCGTTGATATAATAACTTAAAGTTAATGGTTAACTTTAAGTTAATCGTTAAAACCGCCATAAACGCAGTATGACGGTACACACTGCTTAACAGGATACGTCATCAGACTTCGTATGTAGTAGATTATTACAAAATAACAATGGATTTCAGAATGATGCCTGACTCGATTGAGGAATAGAGAAGTTTTCCTATATCATAACAAATTTCATTAATACAGATCCATTAATTTATTTGCGTGATGAGCGAACAAAGTAACCTATTAAAGTGTATATAATACATAACGCACAGCGATTATTAAG
>DWME01006320.1:0-13779 GCA_018244795.1 Parelbella ahira ahira | reverse complement strand
GCCGCGGGTGGGGCCGGGGACTGCACGGGGTGGTACCCTCACTGTCACCACGCAAACGTTGCATAATAACGTTACACAGCTCAACAACACACACAGAACCACGCCGGCCATATATTCACTTATAGATAGCAACGTTATACAAGTCAAGTAAACCTATTACTGTCACGTAACATTTGTCATTTATTCGATTCATGGCTTTTTTCCATTTGTGAAATGTACATTATCTATATGGTTATTTTAAAAATAATAAATACATACCTATTTTTATTACGTATAACTTAAAAAACGTCACAAAAAGATAAAAAGCAACAAAAGCATTCATATTATAGCGATATCATTTTAACTCCATTTACCGTATATACTACATATAACTATGTGTGCCCCGAGGTTTCGCTTGCGTATAGTTTAAAATAAATCATAGATTGATAATCCATAGTACAGCCTACATAGTACAGCACATATAGTACAGAATAGGCAATATATTGATGTAACATTTTCGTCTTTTAACATAATAGGTAAAACGTAGGGGTACAATAATAGACATAGATTTCAGCAGTGATCAATTATATTAATTCAAATAACACGATATGAAGGACAGATTACCTTTATGAAATAGGTCTTAAATATAAAATCAATTTCGTTTGTCAATACTAATATGCCATGCTTTATAATAATGCTGATAAATCGTCTTTTAATTTTCAACAAATTTATGTGCTTTTGGCACTTATGTAATGGGTAGAGGTAGGGGTATAGAGTTGTAACTTTTTAAAAATCTACTCACAACCAATATGTTTCTAGTACATTGTATTTACGTATACCAAACCATTACACCAGGGCACGCAAATAAAGCATTCCGATAACGCTTTTTCTTCTGACTTAATTAACGAATTTCCAATATTTAAGGCTAGCTTACAGTTGTAGCATCATTCTAGGTAGCATTCTTCATGATTCTCACTGTATTATACAAAAATCTTTTGACATCCAGCTTCAATCCATTTATTCAAATAGGTTTAGCGATTAGCGCGCACAAACAAACAAACAAAAAACTGTTCAGCTTTATTATGTTAATATAAATAAATGGTACCCCGTCATAGATCTGACATTCCGACATCACAATAATACGTAAAAGGAAATTTATGACATAAAAAGTTCGCCTGCTTTGAAAGTATCGTCACTTTATAAATGGCTATATGTAATGTAATTGTTTATTACTTAAAACCATAAACATATCATCCCTACAAACATTACTGTTGTTATTATTCTTCTTTTCATACAATTAAACATTAAAACTGAAAAAATATATAGTTCAAATAAAAGCCGAAGACATATTCAAGTTATTTATCTGATGTCATCACTTTTGCACAAAGAATACTACGACTTGTTTCTGACACAATTTCTGTAGGCTAATCTGTACATTGTCATTGTAACGAAGTACCTAGTGTTCCTTACAAGTGCACGTACATACATTCAAAGTATATACTAAAAGTCGCGAGTACTTGAAGACGGATAGAGCCGTTATTGCGACACAAAAAGGCGAGGACTATAACAGGTTCCAATGAAATTGTCCTGCTGAACAAAAGGCGGCCGCACCTACCCACACGTAGCGCGTCTGCGGCGCACGTCGCCACTCGCCAGCCGCCGCTAAATAACAACCGATGTTCAGGCATTCCGACATTTACAACACAAAATATCAAGCCGCCACCTTAATGCCAAACGCTTTAAGTTAAATTGACATTTTTCTTACTTACTTTTAACTATAGGAGATTGGAAACAATAGTTTATACACGGTGTATTTTTTTATTTCTAACAAAAAGTGGGCAGTTTCCATTTCTCTGCCTACTACTTCAAGCAAATATGAACGTGATGTTACGTTGTCGTTTACTTGAATAATGCACTTTGTATTGTATTTATATACTTATAGTAATTTACATAAACGCAAATGAATAACAGTAAACTTTTATAATATAAGCTACGTAGGAAAGTTAATTCCGACGGTCATTTACGTTACTGTTATCCACTCATGAGTAATGTTTTTTGTTTGAGGAATAGTTTGAAACTATAATGAGCGTTAGAGCAAAAATAAAAGGCAGTATTGAGCGAGCGTATATGTGGCTCTTTTCATCGAGTAGGTATGTATTCAGTACAAGTGTAACGGTATCGGGCGCATTCAGCACACTGACCGAAGGTTGACTAAGCGACACTATTGTACGGAATCAAGTGTAAAAACCCTTTCAAAGTTGCCAGCGAAACGTTTAAATACATTCAACATGTTTACCCATTTACCTGGTACGTGTTACTATATTGAACGGTTATCCCTCACAAACACTCGTTTAAAGTCATCGTACAGGAATTAAATTGTCTTGATAAGTAATAACGTTGGTCGGTCGTTGGTGCACAGTTATTACAGTACAAATGGAGGTCGACAACTAATAGAACCCTAAAATACAAACAAAGAATGTACACTTATAGAGCGGCTTCTGTGGGCGAGCGGCGAGTGCGGCGGGCACGCAGAATGAACATTGAACACGCACGTACACAACGAGAGCTAGGTACGTACGTATAACAGTAGGTATACAAGTACGGACGCCTCGATACGTACGAAGCGTGCGACGTTGCCAGACCTCTCGCCGCGCAGCGCCGCACTCGCCGGGCGCCACTTCAGCCGAGCGAGTTATCCAAGGCGAACGGAACCGTAAGGTGTGTTGATGTTGAATGTCGTTTAGTTCGCAGCTCCATGTAAGAGAACCGAGTCGCTCGTAGAATAGATTGAATAGTAGGTATTTTATTATTAATAAAAAAATATTCATTTGATTTTGATATTACTCATTTATCAATAAAAAAATATATTGCAAATAAAAATCAATCAATTGCAAAATTTACATTTTAGTGCATAATATGAATTACAAACCTTCGTTTTTTGGGCGGCCTGATAGGATACTGACGCATATAAAATATATCTTATCTACATACAACGACAAGATATCCTAAACTGAGATAAACATTTGGTTAACAATAAAATGAGACGTTTACTCAACGACAGAGTTTACTTGTATGGCTACAATAAAGTAAAGCCCGCTAGGACAAAATGATTAACATTGAAACGATGTTTAAATTCGTTATAGATCGTTTACGCTATTTTAGGCACACTTCTTTAGACACGTAACATCACGTCCTCCCTCCGTAAAGAGACGGGCAGAGGAGTTCAGTACACTCTCACGTTTCTCTTGTTACGTTTTGCATCCCACCCTGGATTGACCCTACTGAAGGATTATTTTTTTGGATAATATTATGTATACTCAGAACTATAAAAAAATCGTAGTTAAATTGGAATTAGGAAAGTGGACGACAACAGATTACATGAAATTTTTGAAAATCCTCTCAAAATATTTAATTACGCATATCTCTATATGTATAATTTATCGGTAAGTAAACGTCATATAAAACGTCGGGCGGGCCTATAATAAAAACCTGCTAGCATATGCAAATCTTTTGATTTACATAATTAAAATAGGCACATGTTTTCGTTCGTGCTAAAATATTCTCATAGTGGTCATACAAATGGTAACAAATATCATTAATTCCTGTTTTTAAAAATAGGACATCCTGGTCCTATTTGAAATTGAATATGTCTAAAAGTAAGTACCTACGTATAATTTTAGTTTTTTTATATTTCGTCGCGCACTCTGTTTCCAAAAAACATTCAGCAAATTAATGGTTAAACAAGTAATTTTTTTTCGGCGGTAAGGAGCCCAATAATTCCTGCCCTATTTTTTGTTCCCTATAGATCTATGGAACTTTAGTAACTATAAATATGTCGACATAATTATGCAATTTGCATAGTCCGTGTGTAACTGGTAATGCGGAATTTTGATTCGGGGAATTGTTCGATTGATTATATCGTCTTCGTGGCTGAAACCGCGCAGGACTTACAATATATGCTTTCCAGCCTGGCTGATTCTTCTGCTCGCATCGGTCTCCGGATGAATTTGGACAAAACCAAAGTAATGTTCAATGAACATGTCATCGCGGAACCGATTTCCATTAAAGGGGTCCCTTTCGAGGTTGTTGAGGAGTACGTCTACTTCGGGTAAATTTTGCAGTTAGGTGGAAACAACTTCAAGAGAGAGGCTTGCAGAAGAATACAGTAACTTCGTCAAGTCTTTTCGTCACCCATACCACAAAGGCTAAAGACAAGTCTTTAATGAGTGCGTCGTACCTGTCATGACCTACGGAGCCTACACATGGATACTGACGGTGCTACTGGTCGACCAATTTAGGGTCATTCAGAGAGCTATGAAAAGGACTATGCTCGGCGTGTCTCTGAAGTATCGCATCAGAAATGAGGCGATCCGACAGAGAACCAAAGTTATCGACATAGCCCAAAAGATTAACAAGCTGAAGTGGCAGTGGGCTGATCACATCTGTCGCAGAACCGATAGCTGCTGGAGCAGACGTGTTCTGGAGTGGAGACCGCGACTTGGCAAATGTAGCGTAGGACGCCCTCCAACCAGGTGGAGAAACGATATACTCAAAGTGGCTGACAGTGGTTGGATGCGAAGAGCTGAAGATCGAGCTCAAATGGCATGCCATATTTGGAGAGGCCTATGTCCAGCAGTGGACGGAAGTAGGCTGAAGATGACGATGATGTTGGCGGTTATGGTTTTATTGTTAGCGTTATTTTTGAGGTATTAATACAACAATGCTGATGAAACTTAAAGGGTAAGCACAAACAACTGTGTACTAATAGTACAATGGTCGGCCGCATTGGAAGGTAGAATAATTTGTTAATGTAAAATATATTCAATTAAAACAATACTAAATCGGTAAATTTTTATAATGTAAGCCTATGACGTACATATACACATCTAGAATATAGAACACAGATTCTATGTACAAGATGGATACCGCATTGTCTAACGCAAAATAAAAAAAATAGGATTAAAAAATAGAATATCGAATCGTTCTTAACATTTTTCTTGTTTTTCTAAAATCAAATGTGAACTGTAAAGTGTAATGGATATTATTCACGAGCCTAAAGCGAATTGAATTACTACAGGTCAAGAGACCCATAAAGAAAAAGGGGCGAACTTTTTAATATGTATTATGTTATCAATCAACAACATTAAATATGTACATTAGGATTATAAATAATTTCCCTTATCTCACAATCCATTAAGTTTGTTTTGTACTGATAACCTTATTAATTCCATTGTTAATACGTACATATAAAATTTGCTGCGCAAAATTAGATTAACTAGTCTACGTAACGCTTCTAATTATTATAGGTACCTACATCTGAAATTTCATATATACCGAAATTACTGTGAGATCGTTAAGAGCATAGATATATCTACAAATGGGTTAGAACATTTTATTATCTTTATGACAGTACAATGCAGCAATGATGAAATAAATAAATGAAAGAAACTATAACATTTTGTTCGCGACAGTACATTTTCGCTAGTGAGTTCGATAACCCGGCAGCGGCGCTGTGGCCGCCCGCGCGCCCATGTTGCTTTTGGAGCGCGACATTGCTAAATAGCGGTGGGGCAACAACTGTTCTTCTATTGCACTCAGGATATCTATCTAGTTGAACGTAAAACTAACGCTACCGAACTTTGACTATGATACAGCATAATCAACGAGTGAAACGAGTTTACTAAATATTTTATTACTCTTGTTTACAAACGCAAGTAAATTTTGAAGTTTATACGTAAAATGCATATTTTACATTTTAAACGAAATAATGTAACAACTGAAGAACTTCACATTCATAATGATAAGTTAATTGTAATATTGAAATACAGGCTTTTTTCCACTTGATATAAGTACTATATTATTAAATAAAAAATTATGTAAATACACTAGATTTTTATTTCTAAACAATAATGACGCATAGATGCGATATAATTAAAAATAAAGTTTCAAAACCTATATATAGTGTAACAGGACTTACGATTCTATTAATGAAACCATAGCCAGCAAACAGGATGAGTGGCTGGCTGATGGCTAAGTGTTTAACGACGTCTATAAGCATTTGCAACATCAAAGAGGTAGTCGGTGCATAACCAAACGCTTTCCACACTGTTTAATTAACTTCCAGCCGCCGCACTCTAGAAATAACCCAGGGGAAGTTCATTTTCGATGCACATTGAGGTAGAAAAGAACGGACCGATCGATCGTTGAAGCTTGCTTGCATCATGGCTAATTTAGATGTGTATAAATGGCACACATAACACGATAAATTGAAACTCGTGAGTCGACGTCTTAAAAGTTATTCTCCTATTATATCGTTACCCCAGTAGCTTTACGGAGTAGACAGAAAACACCGAGTGCCAATGTCTTAAAGGTGTTAAAAATATATGATACATATATGTATATTGTAAATTTTAATATCTCTGATTTTTTTTAATGATTTGAACTAGTAGAACTGGATCAAACCGGTAATATGTAGCACCTGCGATTGTAAGTACTGTATATACATATTTATACGTCGCTGGCAATCTGACGTGGGTGTAATGTGTTAGTTTAAATGAACTAACACTTGAAATTCCGTTCGTGGCCCGTCCATGGAAATTTTCGGCTTGTTTTATATAACAGGCTGGAACTCGGTCGCGACTACATACATACACATAAATACATAATTTTGACTTGGAATACATCGTTTAAGGCTCAACGCAAAAGAAATTGGCACTGTCTCAACATTATGTATAATCCGAACTTTCATTTATACAACGTATTGTCATTTCGACATTGATAAACAAATAAACAACTAAAACTTGGAGATTTTAGCGATGAAAACATATATAAATAGCCAACTATTTACATGATTTCACAGTGGGTTTGTCAATGAAAAACTTGAATTTTATGGAAATAAAAAAAAATCCGGACTCGAACTCGTCACGTTTCTCAAGGATCGAACAGCGAAATGATATTTTTCGGTTTGTTCTAAATCGCCATCAAGGGTACAACGTCGTGAATCGATATTTCTTTTTTTTATTCTATAATATAATAGGGTAGCATTTGACTGCGATCACGCGTAGTGGACGGCGCAAATGTATCCAAGATGTACCACGTCTGCCTGGAAAAAGCTTCTCATCCTGGCTTCTAAGAGTCCTAGGTTATGTGTCCGGTAACAAAGATGCTAGCAGAGTTCCCTACAAAAGCGAAACTATGCGTTATGAGCTCAACGAGTTCAGAATCCTTTACCAATTTTTTCTCAATATTCTTTCCTACTGTATAATGAAGCCCTGATTACCATCTATAATCTCATCGAGAAAAATCTTAAGTATCGTGAGATCGTGAATCTTGCGGATCCAATTGATGCTGCAGCATCAGTTCATTCTTAGCAAATTATTGTAATCATTTGCTAACCATTGTTAAAGTTGCTCACATCTCTTCAACGACTAGAAAAGTGCCTAATTAGTTTCCAACAGCGAAATAAATAAATGTCCTACAGCTACATGCCACAGAGAGTTTTTTTTAAAGTTTAACACAAACGTTAAAGTTTCACAAAAACTGGTTTACATTGCGTGATGTGATTCAAGTTCTCAGTATGGCCGCAAGGTGCTGATAGGTAAAATTGTGAAAAAGCTCCATACAAATAGAATGACTTAATTATTTCGGGGCTCAATGCAAATATCTTCAAGTCCTTTAAACCTCGACGAAAGAAATACTAGACGGTCATCAGCTGCTTGACAATGACGAAATCCGTTGTTTGTCAATAAGCATTCAATTAATGCTTTCATAACATACTCGAACATTCGCAGAAGTTAAATTTCAATATTACATTCATTGTATATACAATAAATACTCAACTAAATAATAGCATCTTTAGTTTGACTGTGCAATATTGTCTCTGAAACCGGCGTACTTGTATGGTCAATGAATGTAGAAGTATGACTTCTAATATTAAATATCATTATAAATTCTAACGTGCAAATATTGCAAACGCAAGTTTACAGCAATAATAGGATATAAGTAAGAACGTACGAAACAACGTAACAAGCGTTGAGCAATAGTTATGTCTCGCCGTGGTCGAAAGCGACCAGGAGGATTATCATCATCATCATGACAGAGGTAAAGGACCTAAAATGACTACATAACGATAATTATATAATTTTAGCGTCGAATACGAACGATGATTCCCGGAGAAAATTTATAACGTTTCTGTATTTACATAAATAAATTTAAAATGTATGTTATAAATATTTAAAAATATGCACAATAATCCTGACTACAAGGCCTAAAATTTCCCTACTTCGTATCTACGTCCCTTTGTATACTTACTTTAATCTCTGGAACTACGAAGGAGATTTTAGACACAGCTTTAAAGTAAATAGCGCGGTTGCTGGTAAATGTTTGAACAAATAATGGTGTTTCCATTTTCCAATCTATAAGAAGAAATTTGGAAATAAACATAATCCAGTCATCGTAGCTTTTTTTACACTTATTTTTTAAAAGTTCTAGCTGTATGTACATAATTCCACTTAAAAAAATAAAAAACTTTCAGTCAGTAAATTATGTTGGTCAATATAAAATATCAAAAGTTCAAGCTATAGCTGGCGTGCTTAGACGATTGACATCTAGTCAATTATAAATTGTACATGTAAAAATACCATAAATTGTTTATAGCTCTGACTGAAGTGGTACATGCAGATACTGAAATTATCATCGGTAATTAAGTTATATGCCGGTCTAACGAACGTACTTTCATTTAAAGAACCCAGGCTAGATAAGGACCTCGCCAAGGTTCATTTAGTTTCAGCCGATCGCAGCGAGGTCGCGGCGAAGACCGATTCTCTAATAATAAACAGCATCATCAATATTTAAGATCAGGCATGATACTGAAAATTGTATAATTTATGTATATTTTTATACAAACGTAACCGTTTTCTTTTTCGAAAGAACTCTCTTATCCTTTAAGTAGGTATTCCATTAACGAAAAAACCCTGGTCACTTCAAAATGGCGACCAACAAAATTGTATTTAAACCTATTGTAAACTTACAATACTGGGGTTTTAAAACCTGCTTTCTGCATTGCAAGGGTTGTAACGTAATTATCGAGTGAGAGGGAGAAATACAAACAGAAAAGGGAGAAGAGAGAGCAAACGACATCGGGTTTGTTGAAAAGCTTGTGAATGTGGTCCTCTCTCGTGAAAGAACCATTGCGATAGACAAAAAAGTAAGACTTCTTTTAATTATCTTTTCTTAAATGAGGAATCACATATCCATTTATTTGGTTTTCTGTTATAAAGCAAGTTTATTTGGGTAGAATACTTATAAAACGCATATAACAAAGTACCGTTCCCTTTCGAAAATGTAAACGAAGAGCGACGAAACACAAAACGTTTATAAGATAATGTTAAAACCTCTGCGACGACGGCTTTGTATTATTGTGAAGAATAATAGTCGCCTAAACATTTATTTACATAAAAATAGCACTGTACTTACATACGCCATTAAGTGTTATCTGCTATCCACATCAGAAAAAGTACTAAGATTATTCCGAGATCAATCTCAAATGCGCTGCTGCCACTGTGGACCAAGTTGAAACGACTTTTGCTTTAATATATATATGTGTCAACAATGTTTCTATTATTACATCATCATGTCAGGTTCCTCACGAGGAAGGCAGAGAGCGTTCACTACTAAATATCTCTTCTAAGAGACCTGACGTGCATCCAATACATTCATCACCCTGTTCAAATACATATGTCGGCTTTGGTGAATTCTAATTTTTTATCACTATTATTAACACTTAATGTAATTTCATGGCAACAGCATGCAATATTTAAGATAGACAATAAAAGTTGTATTGCTTTATATTAGATATTCCCTTCAAATCTGGCTTTGTAAATCTATTACCATTTACGAAATGTGAAGGTAGGTATCAGTTTATTCTCGTGTTCGCATTGTTGGTCGTTTGACGAAACACTCGTTTCATTATTTCAGCCTCCTCGATCATTCCTACAACGGATTTTGTGAACATTAAGCCAGTGTGTTACATTCGTGTACCGCTTTCGAGCTCAACGACTCGCTGACAAGCGTTTTTAACGCCCACGGATAGCCAACATATATTTACTATGTTTTTACAAATTTGGAAGTCTTTTCAGAGTTTGAGATCTTGGGTGATTTAAAGATATAATGAATGTAGTTGGATCACGTCAGGTTTATAAGGCTGGAGATGTTTCGCTCTCGTTACACTGCCCTAACCCGTGAAGGACCTAGAGTGAGCATAATACACGTATGATAATAATACAACGTTAAACCCTATTAAAAAAAAAAATTGAACGTAACGTAATATCACCCCTTTAATGCTGGAAGAGGTATTCAAAGGAATGTTATATTAGTTAAGTTATACGTCGGCAAAACCATTGCTATACAGCGGGCACAAATCTATAACACGTCCCACTAGTAAGAATTTCAGATTAAAAGAACAGAACAGTGTCTGACCCGGGGATCTGGAGGACCCAGGATTTATCGATTAGCAGTCGCGCTTGCAACTCGACTAACTGGATAGTCAATTAAAGTCAAAAAGTAACAAAAACTAATCTGATGCAAGTAACGCATTTAAATGTCAGAAATAACAACAATAGCCGCAAATACGTTTAATTTTAAAAATACGGTATGCTAAAGCGTCTATGTGCTATTCTGCCGCCAAAATTGTGTAGTTTTAGGATACAAACGACGTAGGGGTAAAAAGTACAGAACGCCATTTGCTTGAATAAAGCGTCGACTAAAGACTGGCCGGGAGCAGTTAAATACATAAGGGGAAAGACCGTGTGCCATTGTTTACGTTGAAGGGGTAATTTTTTCAATTGCATGTCGAGAAATAGCTCAAATTAAAGTTGTTATGGCGGCCAAAGTTGGGTTAAAATTATATTCTACCTAACATCAAGGCAAACATTATTAAAAGCAAAAAAAAATAATCGTAACATATCGTTCGCATATCATGATTCAAGAACTGACTGAACTTGGTAGAGTACCGTAATAATATACTAATTGAAATTCATATTATTCAATAATTATGCATACGGAGATACACGTATACAGACAGAGTATACGTATACAGACTGTCAAAAAAGTTTATCAACACTGAAGTCCCAATGTCTTGGGGTACGTTTTAAGATCGGTAAAGACGAAGCTATAATATTTATAAGCATCCTGTGCTATAATATATATGGTAGCAAACTAAAAACATCGCGGTCATTATCCACGCATCAATATTCGTGCTTTACACTGACATATAACTTGCTGTATCTGTTCACATATTTTGACGTAGCAAGAGATATTATTACTACGTTTCCTATCACTCAAATGTTACAATTGATAATATATGGAAATGGAGCGTAATATAGCTTGGTAATTATATATTTTATAGCTCCGTCTGCAACGACCTTTATGTACCTTCTCTGTTTCGATAGTCTGTCTACGTTTAGCTACGATATTCAGCATTCCATTAGTGTTTCAACGAATTAATGAAAGCGTACAACATGCCTTATATGATATGCTATTGGAGAGTGATGATTTTTTAACGCTTCTGAACAATTTGATTACGTAAAATGATTGTGTGTATGAAGAGATGAATGTAAAAGCACGTCAAGTCTGCAAGGATAGAGATATATAGCATTTAGTGTTTTCTGCCTACCCAGTAAGGGACCTGGAGTGACGACTCAATATTATTAACATGATTACAAATTTGAGAAATAGTAAAGAAAACCGGTAACTTTCATATCTTACATACATTCTCTTAGGAACGTTTTAGGCCTCGTTCGCTCATTGAATTTGCTTCCCTTACAATCTCAAGCACCCATTCTGCGTGAAGCGCGCCTGTTTTCCATGTTGCCAGGAAATAAAAATCGAACAGTTGGATAAGCAATTACTAAAGCCCAAAGTAAATAAAGTTTTCAGTTAACATACTAATAGTAAACATGTAAGTACATAATATTATGTTCCATGCCTTACAGAAAGTGTGAAATCCTTTCGATATAATCCCCATACTGAAACCCACGAAGTGTAACGGTTATTTCTCCATAAAAAACGTAAATCCTGCAATAAGTTCGCTATATGTGTACAATAAAAGCATACATCTTAATCAGTCAGCCAGGATACAAGACCTCTGTACATGGTTCTGTTTCACAAAAGCAGCAGGGATGTGGTGGAATTCTTACCTAAGGGGTAGAAACACGACAAAACAATGAAGAAAAACGAGTATAGGAAAGAGTGTTACCGTTTAAAATGCTCTCTTATTCGATCTTCACGAATGTTATCGGGTAAATTTCCAACCCACAGGTGCCGAGTCTCTCTAACCATCTTGCTTCGAACTCCACATTAGGAATCATTACCCGTTCGCGTCACTACGTGGCAAAAATCAATTTTGCACACAACGGTGCTGCACACATTTTGATTTAATCACTGCTCGTTACACTATTAACATCACTTCGATCACTGAAGTTGCACTTCTTACCAACAACAACACTATCTTTCACTTCACGACATTCGAAAATTCTTCCTTCACAGAACGCACTTCACTATAAACACACTACGTAATAAACGCGAGCGTACTCTTCACAGCTCTCGAATTGACAGTGAGCCAGCTTCGACGCGAGTTCGCCGATAAGCTCCGCCTTCTGACCGCTGCCGCGCAAAGTGGAGTAGGGTGAACAGCGAGAAAACATGCATTTGCCTCGAAAGTAATATTGATTAGTATGTATTTTCGTATAATACTTATTATAATACACCATTTCACACTCACTTAAAACAAGTCAGAAATAAACAGTTTTTAATAATAGTTTACACGTATATAAATTTCTTCCTAGTGATAGTTTATCGTTTGTAGACTTTGTAAATATGTTTTAAATTAAATATGTAATAAAAATAGTTATCTGTGTGATAAAACTATAAAATAATTGAGTAAAACAAGCGGTAAATGTTTTACTATTTTGGTCCGCTGGCCAGCTCTCCCCGTGTATCATTCATCTCTATCGGTTGGTTATATCTCTGTCTCGTTTTAACTTAGCGCGTCAACGTTAGTGTTGCAATATATTGAAGTTGTCCCAACAAATTTGGTAAACTAATCAGCAAAATTAAATATGAGTTCAATGCTACTTGCTTATAAGAATGCTGCCAGTAAATTTTCACAAATTTATACGGAATATGATGATACAAGAATTAAATTAATTTTTCACTGACATGGAGTTTTCTTTCAAAACTGAAAACAACAAAAAAAAGCCCAATTTGAACCCATGTTTATCTAATACTCAAATTAAAATGTATACATGTGTGTACATTTAAGTGAAATTATAAAAACCGTTCAAAAAAATTAACTGTATTGTACGTTTGTAAAAAAGATAAACACCATTAATAAATGTATCCCTTGACCCGATGCCGGGATGTCAGGGTGTCGTAAGAGGTGACAACACACGGCGCTGGAAGATCGCAATATACTGGGACCTGCCTAAGCACGGCCAGACCCCTGGACGCTTACGGGCAGAGCGTAGGTCGTACGTAAAGCCATGCTCTGCGATCTGCAACTTGCATTCCCAGCTCCCTCAAAGGCAAAAACCCTTCAGGAGATACCCTATGTCCAGTAATGGATATGAATGGACTTATCTGATGATGACGAGAACTGTTGGAAAATGCTATGATAACAATATAAAACAGCAAATTATTATTAAAAAAAATAAAAAATAATAATCCAATTTGTCATTCCACTGTTGGAATATGGGTCTCCTCTCATATTGAGAGGGTCAAGGCCATAGTCTGCCACGCTGGCCA
>DWME01006319.1:0-13781 GCA_018244795.1 Parelbella ahira ahira | reverse complement strand
GTTTGGCCGCAATCCCACCTGATGGAAAGCGAGATGCGGCCTAAGATGTAGCACGCTTGCCTAGAAAGTGCCTATTCCATTCCGGTGCCGGTGCCGGTGCCAAGTGCCGGTTCCATTTATATTATACATATGTACACATTTACCACGTAATTAAGTAATTTCTTAGTCCAGAAGCATCATCACGTGCGAAATTTAGTGTAGCTATTCGTAAAAATAAAATAAAACAAGAGCGGTGACCCTCGGTATATATGTACATACATATGTACACATGTATGTGTGTATGTATCTCGCTCGTTCATATTACACATAGCTCAGTGATTCACAACACAACTACACGAACGATTGAATTACTGATTAATCAATCAGTCGGAATTAATGTTAGCCGGCAATGACAATTAAACTAATAATATATATACACATATTATGTGTGTTTGACTGCCTCTTTAGTGAATATGGTTGCGAGGGCGACTGCTACGAAAGAGGTACTGGGTTCGATTCCAGGGTAGAGCAAAGAGTTACTGAGTGTTTCTAACTTTAAATTTGCAGAAGCATCGTTCACAAGAATATTTTAAATATATCGTAAATGTTTTCATTTTCCAACCGTAACTGCATCGAAAAATTAAAGAGCGTAAAGGTAAAAAGGTATTATATATAAATAATGTATGTGCACACCGGGAGCGCAGACTGCAAATAAGCTTTTAGCGGTATTTCCATACTAAATGCGCTCTCGCTAGAAAATGCCAACGCCGGGTGGCGCTTTCGAAGTTACGTAGATTTAAAGTTTCCATGACCACACACGGTATTACTTATAATTGCATAGAAATGTTTTTGATACTATTTCTTTAATATCCAAAATAATATTAATTTCTTTAAAATACAAAAGTACTCTACCCGTATTACATGGTAGGACGTATAGCATATCTAGTGACTTATAGAAGTGTACCGGGTGTGTGTACGTGTGTGTAAGTAAATGTACCGTGTATAGTGGCCCGGTTAGTTTCATACGTGTATTTCATTGTCACGATGAAGAACCTCGTACCTATAGGTCCGAAACTAATCGCGCTATCCCTAAAAAAGTACGCGAGTTAAGCCGATAAATATGTATATATCTAATTATAATTTTATGCTTATGTAAGCACCTAAGTAGCTTATAAAAAACCTTGACTATAATCTAGGTCGACGTTTCAAGAGCAATTATTCTTTCATTCACACGTGATTCATTGGTAAGCACACGATGCAACATGCGAGGAGAATTGAAAGGCAGATCGACTGACAACATCAAACAGACAAATATATTAGAAACCTTTACAATCACAGCACCTAATTATCTTACGTATGTAAATTGGCTTTGTTGTGTTCTAATTACATATTAAGGATGTTTCGAAGAAAATATTTTTTTAAACCAAGAATGTGAGCCCCATCAATTGAAACAAGCACTCTTATGATCGTCGTATTTTTCGTCGTCATCATTATCAACCCTTTAACCGTTCCGCTGTTGGACGCGGGCCTCTTCTCAGAATGATAGCGGTAAAGGTCAATAATCGTTTATCCTAGTCTTCATGTGCTAGGTACGAAAAATAAATTACACTTTTCTATATCATTTTCCAACAGCGTTCTATTACGTTCCATTTACGCGGGGCGGTGAACCCGAAGATTATTACGCCGACGCTTCATTATAACGGAATTATAAATGTAAGGCTTGTTCTCAACGGAACACAAATAACAAACGGCCATTTTGTTTTTGAGACGTCAAAAGTTTATTGACCTGGCAGAACCTAACAATGAAATAGGTTCATGGAATTAGACTTCTTATTTCTCTATTTATTAGCTTACTCTTTATTGTTGAGCTATGACTAGGTTATAAACGGCGGACATGATGTCTAATGGCGTTGTCTAATGGCCTAGTCAGCCAAGGGTGGTAAGTAAGAATATCTGACACAGGAAGTATCGATATTATAACTAATATTACACGAAAACCTGATCCAAAGTAGCCTTAAAGGGAGCCTGGGTTATGGTACTCAAAAAGCTGATAAACTACGAGATGTATCATTATTTGATTGTACACGTATTTGTTGCACCCGGAGAACCGCAGAGCAAATACTTGTGTACATCGCACAAATATTTGCCATGAGAGAGAATAAAAATTATCAATTCTCCTAATCTAAATAAAAAAATTGTGTTAATCATCCTTTATTGTAATACCCACAAATATCACAATCGTACAAAAGACGACCAAAGAACGACTTTTTACACAAAACAAATTCCAGATACTTCAACCTTTATAGTCACTGTAATATTCTTGCTATTAAAAAGCAGTACTTACAGGGAGACGTAGCATATTTCAAATACGTCAAGAGAAACATTTGTAGTGAGTCGTCAACGTCATAAAGCCGTTTCAGGCCATCCTTCATTTAACCTTGCCAGCCGCAGCGGAGCGAGCGCAACTGTCTGCGGCGGCCGAGCGATGGGCGCCGAGCACGCGACCTGCCGTGACGCGGCTACCTGCCCTCGTATAATCCGTTGCCTGGAGACTATCGTTGCGTACCGAGCATTAGTCTTCGCCAGATACTTCGTCCGCTCGATATTATATATCATTCCTAAAGATTTGTTGATCCCTCGTTCAAGTCTGCTTTAATAATATTCTGATTAGATCTATCTACCTTTGCGTTTATTTCGACTGTCTATGAACAAAATTTCAACAAAATTGTTTGGGCAGTTTTGAAGTTAAAACGCAAAAAACAGACAAATAATATAATGGCATTCGCATTTACAACATTGATTGTACCGCGTTGATCTTAATAAAGAACTAGGAAACATTATAAACATAAAGTGCGCTTACTAATAATATCTACCAACAAAGTAATTAAAGTTTCATCTCACAAAGAACAAAATCCCAATTAATTTCACAAAACTGAGAATTATTATTTTAATAATAAATAAAAAGATTGATATAATAAATAAAGAGTCTAAAGATGGTATAAATTAAATTAAAAGCTTATTTTTTGTCAATTTACTTTAAGTACAGTTTTTAAGTATAATACTGTGCTAAATTTAATGAAAAGCTGTAAGATTAATATTTAAAAATAATTACTATATTACAGAAAAAGGACCATCGGCTGGAACGCAAACCAGTTTTAATAAATTAAAGGCAATAACTGCCAAATTTATTTGTATCAAAATAAATGCGATAGTGAAAAAACCATGTCGATAATAATATAAAAAATAATAGTGTAATTCCAACTCTATTAACCAGATAACGTGACGTTTGTAAATTAAAAATTATTAAAATGATATTTTTCCCTTTCCAAATGCGAATCTATTCCAAAGAACAACCGTTACTAAACTCGTAGACGTTATAACTGCAACTACTTATGTGTTTTAATTTCAGTCAGACTCCGTTTCGCTCGACGCTAATCCCATTAGTCCTTTTCCCGACTCGGCTCTAACTTCAAACTTATGAAACCAGAGACATCATAGGATAGAATGCGAACTATATCCTGGACCCCGCTAATGTGTATTCATAATCTTTCTTTAATATACTTTACGTTAATGTTTAAAAAATTCTTTAAATTTAAAATAAACTGAGAAACATATTTAATATTATATCATAAGTGCCTACAGCTATTTACTAAGAAAGATGGTCCTATTTTCTGTAAGTTCAAAAAAAGAAAAGGGAAGCTATTTCTAAACAATAGCATTCCAATTGCTAAACGTTGTAAAGCACTGTAATTTATTACAAGTAGATTAAAATAACATTTCACTATTTTAATACAATAAGGAATTAGGAAAAGTACCATTCAACGACTTCATAGCATTCTGCGACGTCTTTTGATTCAAATTAGTTCGGATCTATCGTACACATTGTAGTACCTACTGTTAAATTAAAATCATATTCTTTTTTAATATAATATGTTACCATAATAGGTATTTCACGAGAGCTAGCAGGCCATTAAATGCATCACAAATTTCCTTCATTTAACACGTCGGGTGAACACATTGGCCCATCCCTCCGGCTCTACACCGGACACGAAGACAAAGTAAGTTATTTTTCATCAAATTATGAGCTGCGCGAACGTCCAGGAGCATTTGTAGAACAAAGGAAACGTTTCTTGGAAAACGAGAAATAAGTTAGAAAATGCCGGGGGGGAGGGGGGAGTCTTGATAAACATAGTTACGTTGAAAGCTAAGGTGAGACGCGTTTACCTAACAGCGACACCGACGACTTCCCTTTTATAATATAGTATTTATTTAGTTTTAATAGACCCGTTTACAAGTAACATTTTCATTACTTATTACCGGATTCCACTGTTTTATTCACTTTGCAATAGATTATGTATTCACTTAAGTAATGTTGATTGGTTAATAAGAATTTCACATGATGTACGGCTATTTGGGGTTTCCGGATACCACCGCTGACCTGTGACGAAAGAAATATACGAAAAGTAATAATAAATGTTGAGATAACACCTACAAATCACATTATCACAATAATGACAATATATGTATATATAAATGTCTAAATGTATGTATAATTACATTAATATAATATTACTCCAGGATAATGAAACTAATAGGTACTTATACTGCTTGCCGCAAGAGGTATTGTTGGTTATGAAACGAACTTACAACTTCCGACTCACTTATCAGTCACTACCCACTGAACCATCCGGTGTATTTATGGGTCTGGTGCTCCCAAACCCAATATTTGTACAATGAGTTTTAGCAGTCATAAATTAATTTGGAAATAATTTGTATTTACTGTATTCGAACGGTCCAGGATGGGAGTTTGTGGAGGCGTATGTCCAGCAATGGACATCGAAAGGCAGACGACAATGGTGACGAATGTATC
Source organism: Parelbella ahira ahira (assembly GCA_018244795.1). Lineage (NCBI taxonomy): Eukaryota > Metazoa > Arthropoda > Insecta > Lepidoptera > Hesperiidae > Parelbella > Parelbella ahira. The sequence goes on along the minus strand of DWME01006319.1, from coordinate 8,932 downwards.
ATTCGTTTCCCAGCAAAAATTGACTCTATTTCGCTTATACACTACAAAATTATCTTTACAATGTTGACTTTTATTCTAAAACTGAAGTAGATTTACTATATCTGAAATTTAAAAAAAATACTTTTACATAAAATAACGGTTTATTTTATGTAAAAGTATTTTTTTGTTCAAAAAATGAAATAGAATGAATAGTCCATAAATCTTCATGTATAGAAAGGAACTGACCAACTCGTAGCTAAGTTTTATTATTCCAGTGCGAATTTATAACATGGCCCCATAATATATAACGCTCTACGCTTCAAAGTTTCCAAAGGATAGGTGTGAAGAATTGTAGAATACTTTTCACTTCATTTGAACTGAGGAGCCCCAATAATGTAGATAGCACACAAATAATAATAAACTGTTTATTTAAAAGTATTTTATGACTCAATATTTTTTGTTTCATCATTTATCATCATTTGCATTACGATTCTGTAGGACGAGTAATATTATACAAACAAGGGAAAGTTAGCTTATTACATTTTTTCAGCTGAATTCTCTACCTTCATCTTGTTCTCGTTAGTGAAACGAATACATATAGGAAAAGAATGATACACAGTTACAGTTAACATATCAAATAAAGCCTCCCATTTCACGTAAAGACCGAGCTCGGGCGGCTTCAAGTTGTATACATATTTTATACGGATTGAATCTATTTCTAACATCGCTGCTGCTTGACAGTAGAGATGACTAGGGCTGTGGTTAGTATGCAGTCGAAGCAAGATTTAAAAAGTAGCGTTGCTCCAATGGTTTATAATTTAAAACAATATGACGTCATGACGTAGCTCAAGCAATATGCAAAGTTATCAATGAAATATGCTTGACAATAAATTTCAACGGCATGGCACGTTCGTAGCAAGTTTGAACGGCGGTCCATTCATCAGGAGGCGCCTATATTAGAGGGAAATAATGACTTTGGGGAGTTGGCGGAAATTTTAACCCGAGGGTCTCACCCCCGTTCAGTGTTGACAAAACATGTACCGCGTCAGACGAAACCCCATACAATACACGTTGTCGTGCAGCGCGTAAATAACCTAGCGGTTCAGAATTCAATTTCCTATTTTGCTGGGCCTGGGTTTAAATTCTGACGCGCCTCTCGTTATTTACAAATTAATATGCGGTATAAGAAATATTACTTTTAAGGGGGAAGGAAACCTTCGTGATGAAATCACCACACTTTACGAGTTGGTAGAGATGTTTCGTGGTGTGTCTGCCAATCTTCACTGCGACTAGCGCGACTGATTATAATAGTTTCAACCCTTCTCTTGCTGAAAGGTGACCTGCGTTCAAAAGCGGAATGGTGAACATTAATGATTATAATGATGAGCTAGGTGTATTTAAGCATAAGGTTTATTACAATATTTATACTATTGTATCTTTAGTACTTAGCAGGTAGACAAGGAAGTATTAAAAATAATTATCATCATCGACCAACATCAGTCAATGGCTGGACGCAAAGTCTCAAAGTACGCCTATAATCCCGTTCATAATCCGCCCTAGTGGATTTTCTACGTAATAAGTAATAGCAAAGTATAAGTTAAGTAGTTCTGAGTTACAGCAAGGTATAAGTTAGGTGATATTTCTTAACGTGTTTGTTTTATTATGCAATTAGTGAAGAGTATTTATTATACGTATAAGTGTTACATAATAATTATTTAGCATTCGCTCAACTATTTTAAAACGTGATCCAAAAGCACACACTACACAAATCCACATCTGCCAACGTAATAATATCCTTCACACATTAAACGCGATGATAAATCATACTTATAATGTACCGGCGCACGCCACCCTTGCATCACCACCCCTTTTATTTATCCACATCGACGTGAGGGGGCTGCAACGTGGACCAGTTTCATTAACAACTTATTTCGTACGATCCAAGGCTGAAAATCAATTGTAGTAGAAACTGGCCGCATAATTGTAAATGTGCATTTGTAAAAAAAAATTGGTCGAATTCTACAAAGCATTATAATACTCACGTGTGAACGTACCATTACGACTGTATTGTTATTGTGGGCTTGAGTAGGGAACTATTATATATTTATTTGTTATCCAAAAAAAACATCGCCGTAAAGTTAATTAAACACTCGAGTGATTTATCAAACTGAGTGTTGAGCGATCGTTTCGCTAGATATGACAAATTTAATTTGAGAATATTCCTTGAAAGTATCAGTAAAGAATTCTTTAAGAGTATTTAATTTTAAAAGTAATCTTCTCCTTCGCCTTGAAAACGTCGTTGAAATGAAATAGAGCTGTTAAAAAAATAAAATAGAACCTTCTCAATGAAGACAGATTTTAAGAGATTTTTTCTATACACTGGTGATTCCTCTGGTGTAGCACGCTTCCATAAGCGGTAATGATTACATGTAAAAAATACATATTTACCGAACGATAATAATAAGCATGTTCTAAATAATAAAAAAGGAGCATCACGCCGGTAATCCCCGAAAGGGTAGGCAATAAAAATAATCGAACCTAAACGAATTAATTAAAATTCCAAATTGGTCAATTGAACAAAACCAATAGACCATAATATTATAATTGATCAGATGCCGTAAACGGCGCCGCTGCGAGCGTATCGTGTAGCAATGTAATCAAGTTTATTGAACGGGAACATAATTTATTTCATTTAATAAGGACCACGCGGCCCGTTGGTCAGTTTACTGAAATACGAGCGCTGTTAATGGACTGCTATTTAAAATATTTAATGAATGGGCGACAGTAGTGTTCATACGTATATTTTGATATAAATTTCTTCAGTGAATTTTAATATATTTTTTTTTTTCATTATTAAAATTCCAAATTTCGGTACAAAAAAAGTGAAGTGCGTTGATAGCCTAGTGGTTCAGAATTCAGCCTCTCGCTCCAGAGGTCCTGGGTTCATGTCCATGGCGCACACCTCTTTACAAAAGTTTTCGTTTTAAAATTTAATATAATATTCTATTACAGTGAAAGAAAACATAGTAACTAAATCTAAATACCTTAGAGTTTATAAAGAAAATTCATTAAGGCGTGTGAAGTTTGCCGACCCGCACTTGGCTAGCATCGCGAGCTAGGCTTTAACCGTCTCATTCCGAGAGGAAACCCGTGTTCCAACAGTAGATGAATAGGACAGAGAAAGAGAGTCAAAATAGAGTATGATTTCAATGCATTCACTAGTACAAATACTTGTGTGACTTCTGCAATATCCATGATTACGGTTACAACCTCTATCGGATGACTAAAGGAGTAAAAATACTATGTATATTCCTATGTACAATGTACATTTATGCAATTTAAATAGAATTTTGATACTTACTCCTCTACGACTCCACGCTTGAAAATTATCGGAATCATGTTGCTTATAAATAATTTGAAACTTTTCAAAATTAATTTTCAATCACATGACGAACAGGGTTAGGGTTGACGTGTGCCCTATGTAACCCTACAGTACGAAACTATCGATTATATCCGCTCACATTGCCCGCTGACCGGCCCATTAGCGCCCCCCGGTGTGCTTTTGTAAATTACGAAACACGTAATGGGTTATGCGCGCTGCAAGAATTCAACCCCGTCCAATTGAATGGCTCTGTGTAGGGTGAACTTATTTAGTAGAAATGTTATTTAGTATGCCACGTAATAAGTAATTGTTTAGAACAATGCGAGTTCTACATATGAATATAAAATTAATGGCTCATTAATCAAAAGCTTTATTTAAAGGATCTTCAATAGTTTCACTAGCGTAACAAATAATATGGTTGTTATCTCCACACAATCATGGCTGTATTTTTATAACCTTACTATCCATCAAAGAACAATAAATCTTTGTATGTTGGTTCTATGTCTGAAAGTGAAATTATCTATACCTATTCACAAGTTATCTTTTACCCACACATACGTACAGGCTTATTGTTCACACCACATTTTTGTAATCTATAATTGTGTCGGGTGTGGGCCATCCCGCAAGTTAGGTCAATTGAAGACAGCGAAGAAGTGAAGAAGACAAAAGAACAAGTAAGTATGTAAAAATTATATCAGGAATCGTGGAGTTTTTAATTATGTTAATTACATATGCATTAATATTACGACAAAGTGATCGTTTTTTACCTCCTTGACAATTTATTGGAAATTCTTTACCAGCCGTTATATGGCTACCGCAATACCGGCCTAGTTGGAGCTTAGAACGCCACGTTTAAATTGTCCAAATATAGATACTATATTTCTTCAACATAAACATATTTCATAGTTAATCAAAGGCCCGAGTCTATGAAATTTCATGCAACATTTCACCGACGTCAAGTCCATTGTCTTAGCTATATAATTAGGAGAAAACAAAAAGAACGAAACAAGCCGGCGGTCAATTTAATGTCAGCTAATTAGAGATGGGAGTTTCGGTAGTCCATTAACGGAATTACCGGGGAGCACACCCCCCGGTCGGTTCTTTTAAAAATGTTTGCGCAAAATTGGGGTTGACAGTGCCATATTTGCCGACACTCCCTCGGGGAGGGTATCGATACCCTATAAAACATGGAATGTAATATCGTGATTGGATGTGAGGGAAAACTATCATTTGATTCCCACATATCTAGTAGCTTTATGGCGCTTGCTCGATATACCGAGGTCAACGCGCTCTCGTGTTATTTTATGAACTACCTTGATAATAGTGTTTTTACTTTAAACGTAAAAAATAAATCATAAATATTTGGTTTTTTAACAGGTGTTTAGATCGGTAGATAATTTGTGGGTTTCTTTACACAGATCCCTAGCAATTTGTTGCTGATAGCCCCTAGCGCTATATTTGTTACCATGCAGCCGTCGTAGAGTCTACGAGGGTACGTAGACGTTCAGTTTGAGAACGTAACACGTTCCTTGTCGCATATTATACTCCTATTTAATATAATACGTATCATAACTGTAAATGAAAGTCACATTGCATGTTAAAGTCTCTCATAGAGCTCCCTACATTTTACTCACAAAATGTAGCAATACGGTACTAGAACCCGAAAATAGTATTTATTACTTATACTACTTTTGACACTGTGTGCGAGCGCGACACATTTATGAGAAACTGCCATCTATTATTATACTGATTACTCATTATTATATTTACATTAGTGTTGATATATTTTTATATTACCAACCTGTCAACTGTTTCCACGTAAAAAATATACGTATATCTCATTTTAACATTCTTGTTTGTTATTACACTAAAGTACTTACACACGGTTAAAAAAGATATTCATCGAAGATTCGAAAGTACCAAAATCCCATACGACACAGCACAGCTGTTTGTACACCCTTACGGCGATGTTATCACTGTGCCGGCGAATACTACGCAGGCACCTCATCGCGAGAATACAAACATATTCTCCGCTGATTCATAAATAGGGCTTGGAGGAGTATATTTGAATTTGGAACATCAAAAACTTCGAATCGGCAACCCTTAATAAGTGGTGCAGGAGATGAAATGTCGTTCGGTATACACATATGAGATAAGCAACGTTCAATGTTCATAGCGTGTTCCAAGTTGACAGCTTCATTTTCGCTAGTGTATATTCGATTGTTTTTTTTTATAATGAGAGCTTACGGGGTTACGAATTAGGACCTAGCACTATGTGTACACTCGTTAGTACCCACGGTAGCCGTTACAAACAATTGCGTAGTATTGAATATTGTTACCTAAGTAATAATATCGATTAAATTATGGATTTCAATCTTGGGGCGGCAGCGGCCACACATTTCCTGCTATTTTCGTTTAAAGAAGATTCGACGTTTTGTTCGACGCAAAGCTAACTACGTATAGGTATGCGTAGTTACGCACCAGTAACATACACACATACAAATATAAAAGTTACAATTACTTACGTAGAAGTGTCGGTTACCTACATAGAAGTCGCCATTGTTGGCGAGGTATGAGAAGGCTGTGCTGTGATTTTTATAGTTACACACTCTAAAGGCTTCGGTATTAAAACTAAGAACAACGTTTATACCTTTGATCTAATTACACGCAGTTTTATGTCACGACACCGTGTAATTATATAAATACCCTTTGCCCTCGTTCTAGTACAAAATAATGCCCGTCTGCCTGTATACGTAACAGAGGAGGAGAACAGAGGAGTTTAGTACAGTCCCACGTTTCATCAGTTAAGTGTACGTTCTAAAATGGAATGGAAAATGGTGAGCCTATTGCCTTACATCGGGCACAGGTCTATACTGTCTGCCAATAGTCTTTTAAATATATTTATGTGTATTGGACTATTCAGCCATCAAAAAACTGACTACAACTATTGTCGTCTGAAAAACTATAAATACTGTCGTCTGTCATCGTTGTAGGCGCAGTTCATTGATTGCGACTGTAGACGTACAAGAAAGTCAGTTTAGGCTCGAGTACCTTAATATGAGTGCAATAAATTCATTAATGAATAAAAGAAAATAATAAAGAAGTGATATAAAGAATGAATAATGAAGTGAAAATATTGTGAACACTTGAGTTAGAATTTCGCTAAAACGGTTTAAGCAATATCATAATATCTCTTAGTAACAGGCACGTCTTCAGTCCAAACCTGCAAAGCTTTTGTATTACGACTAAATTCCTTAGAAAACTAAAATCTGCAATTGTAAGCTCAATCAAAACTAAGATGATTGTACAGCATATTAATTTATCTCCAACTGAATGAAAATCGATACAGTCGAATATAAAGTATCTTTAAATTTTGCTTAATGATAAATATAGGTACTTATATCTCTTAATTGCTTAATAAACAAGTCGTCATTACATTACGATCACAGGATAAGAAAAAATATTACGAATGAAATAAATAAAATTATCTGAAGATCTCGTATTAAAACACCAAACAACGTTTTAATATGTCATTATTTTTCTTTCGGAACGAGCTGTTTTATGAAGTCTGAACATTAAATAATTAATAAATGGATCCTTTAATATGAACAACTTAAGAATGACAACATAAACAAATCAATAATGTTTACATCAACAATACTAAACGCACTCTACAGTTTCTAAATCGTCAAAATCACAGGAAATCAAAAAGGTTTTTAAGCAATGCTTGCCGAAATATTATGCTCCACTCTCCATACTCCATAATTATAAACTACCTAATCAATATAACTACTAACCACTAATTAACTACTTAACTAATAATCGAAAATTCCAACCTTACAAATGCACTGAACTTAGAAATAGAAATCATGATACCTATTCACACTCGCGCGCAGAAACATGTATCTAATCCACATAAGACAGCAAACGGAAATGTTCGGTTCCAATCAATATCATCAGGATATGAACGGACCAACACGAGAAATCGTCGAAAAAACGTATGTAAAATTATATCAGGCACGCACGGAACCTACCTCACTCGGACGTGATAGAAACAAAATCCTCACAAAACTACAAAAGAAAAAGTTTATCCCCAATCAACATAATCAAATCAAATATAGTATAAAATAGATAACTCCATCATATCCCGCGCACGACAATACATATTTGTACGTTTTTCAAGCTAATTTTACGAGGCGATTACTTACAATCTGAATTATAACCGTAGTGCATAGAGGACAAAGCATGCTTTGTTCAATGAGTAACACACAAATAAGTGATCCAATCTGAAACGAAACGGGTGAATATGTAGCACTCTTTTATTACAAAATATGGAAAACTATTCGCCGCGGGTCACTAAATCACATTTATTGCGGCCATTTCTCATGGTAATATTTTCCGCTCCACATTTAAACTACGTGCTTTTGCGGCGGTAAAAGTTACTAGAAAAAGTTTACAATGTTTTGGAAAACCAAGCTTACTTTTATAGATATTATCATATAACCAAGCAAGGTCCTCTACGGGCTAGGCAGAGAGCACTGAGTCCCAAATATCTCTATCCTTATGGTCTTCTACGAGTATAATCATCAATCACTTCATATAAACGTGTCAGTTTTGGACACTTCTGACCCCGTAATCAGTGGGTGTCTGATCAAGTAGGTCCGAAACTATAAGTAAGTACTCGATATTTCTCAATATTGAAGCCATTTGGTTGACATGTTTATCTATTCAATTAAAACTTATATCGTACCACGATTAATACATTTTATATTGAACCGGACCAGTATTACCGTCCCTTGTTGTTCAATAATAATTCCATCGCTCAAACCAATGACGATAGATCTAATTATAACAGTCAACACATATCATATTCTCTTTCAACAACTTTGGATACCGTTTATAGTATTTGACTGCTTAGGTGCCTACATCTAACCGATGAAACATGCGAGTGTACCACACTCCTCTGCCTACCCCTTCGGAGATTAAGGCGTTTTTATATGATTTAACTGTTTAGTTGCTCCATCGCGAAAAAGAATTTTTTGCAAGCTTTTATAATGTTATTTGCTTGTTAACAGAGATAAACGCGCTTATAGACACGATGGGTTCTAATAAATCCTGTATAGTTTCAGTCAGATAAGACTATTCGGACTCGTAATCCGAAACTATTCAGTGATAAATTTGTATTATTATAAACATTCAATCAACAAGTCTATAAGAAAAGTTTCATCAGATTTTTTTTCCTATACGTGTGTATGAGTATATACCTATATTCAAGAAACGGCCTCTTTTAACCAAACATATACATTGCTTTACTATATGTAAGATTGGTTTACTTTACAAAGTGTAAAAATATAACACGGTAGTCTCCAAACATGCACAAATTGAGCACTGTTTGAACTTCGATAAAACATTCAACTTTGTTTTGATCGACTTCTTTTCTTTTATATTTAGCCTAGCGAAAAGGCAGTCGGGCCGCCTGATAGTAACTAGTCACCGTCGCCAGTGGACAGTTGTCACACCCGAGGAGTGGCCAATGCTTTCGTGTATTTCAGATCACTTCGCTTAAGTCCG
>DWME01006318.1:0-13781 GCA_018244795.1 Parelbella ahira ahira | reverse complement strand
GAGTGCTCTAAGACGTTCGTTCGACATGTGGGGATGTGGAAAAGTTTGGTAATGGTGTGTCGAGGATATCGAGATGTTTCGTTGTATCCCGAATATCTCCTTTTTTATACATTGGGACGACCTTTGCTTTTCTCCACTCCTCAGGAAAGACTCCACCTGCCAAAGATTTATTAAAAATTAAAGACAGCAGTAGGGCGAGACTACACTACATTTTAGGATTTTTTGCCAAATAATTTTTTATCTTTCGTAAAAACTTTTTATTTTCTTAAAAAAAAAGTATTCTATGTTACTTCTAATATGTACCTCCAAAAATATGTATGTGTACAAAGTTTCATGATGATCGGTTAAGTAGTTTTCACGGGAAAGCGTAACAAGCAAACTTACATTCACAATTATAATAATAATAGGATTTGATATTAATTTGATGATTTTTCTTGAATTCACACTCTATTCGTAGGTTCTGAGAGCACATATTCGCGCGAAATACAACCGCCGCAATAATTATAGGTGAGTTATAAAATAATTGAGGCCGAAGCAATAAATTATCGGATACGATAAACTGTTTAATAGGGAGTAGCCGACTTATAGCGATGTTGAATCGTGAGTAGGTATATATTTCAATTCAGTTTTAATCCATAACAAATTTGGCTGTTTTGTGACACTCTACTAACAAATAGAAAAACAGTCGTCCTGCATAAACTTATAGATATACATGTAAGTTACATTCGTTTTTAACAAATCGCCGCGTAATTTAGTTCTAAATGTGAATTAAAAGATAAAACTCGATTATGTCAATGTCAGTGAATCAATTGAGCGAAACGTGAACTTAGAGATAGACGATATATCATAAATAATAATAATCAACCCATTTATAATTATTCCACTGTTGGGTCTCCTCTCCTATTGAGAAAGTTAAGGCCATAGTCTGCCACGCTAGCCAAGTGCGGGTTGGCAGACTTCACACACCATAGTATTTTTTTTTTCTATAAATTCTAAGGTGTGCAGGTTTCCTCACGATGTTTTCCTTCACTGTTAGTAAGTGATATTTAAATTAAAAACGCACTTTTGTAAAGAGATGCGTGCCATGGATTTGAACCCAGCAACCCCGCTGTGAGAGACTTTATTCTTAGCCACTAGGCTATCACTGCACTAGATGATATATGTTATGTGAGAAATACTAATCATATATACATTGAACTAAATTTATTTAAACTAAGAAGTGGCTTCTAGCTTTTTAAAAAGTAAACGAACTCCAAAAATCTACAAGGTATACCGGCCTTCGCGATCTTACTACTGTCCTAATCGCGTCACAGACGGGCCCAGCGATGCTCCAGAGCACACACACAAACGCACGACTGTCACTCTTTTTTTATTCGATTCCCAAATAACGACGCTGTAACGAACCCGAAAAGCGGAACGTCAAAGCTAAAAATTTATCTCCCTCAAGTCACCCGGTCGTCTTATTGTAATTTATTACATGCTCAATAAGTTTGAAGGAGAAAAGGGCTGAGGGCCGATGGGAGCACGGGCGCAATTTGCAAACATTGTGCCTCGCTTCGTTAGTCGATTCACGATACCACCGCCTGAGTTCCGCAGTTCAATCCCATGCGTCTTATTGTTATTGTACATATTCATCATCATCATCATCAGCCTATCTCAGTCCACTGCTGGACATAGGCCTCCCCGAATGAGTGCCATCGCGCCCTGTTCTCGGCTTGTCGCTTCTAGCATTTGCCTGCAGCCTATCGCAGCTCATCCCACCGGGTCGGAGGGCGTCCTACGCTACGTTTGCCGAGCCGCGGTCTGCGGTCTGTCCAGAACACGCCTGCTCCACCGGTTGTCGGTTTTTCGGCAGATATGCCCAGCCCATTGCCACTTTAGCGAGCTAATCCTTTCAGCTATGTCGGTGACCTTATTTCTCTGTCGGATAATATCATTTCTGATCCTATCCTTCAGAGAGACTCCGAGCATAGCTCGCTCCATAGCTCGCTGAGCGACTTTGAACCGGTGGAGTAAACGTACCGTGAGTGTCCACGTTTCAGCTCCGTAAATAAATATTATATTATATTATTTAAATAAACTCTATTGAATTCTGAACTGTCATCTGTTGGTGATTTTTTAAATAACAATATAATGTAACATTTATGAGGCGCCATCTATTGATATTTAAACGGCATATACCTTCGGAATAAACAATCTGATCCGACAATTATGTCATACAGACCATAACTGTATAAAGGGGCTGTTAGCCTTCATCAACACGCATTCGTTCTTAAATCTTTTACTTTTCAGACTTCAAGTCAGCTCTGTTCCAATTCCGGTAAACAAAAGTCGTCGCTAATACAAGGCGTTGAGATATTGTTGTATTCAGATTAAAGGGTATTTTACATTCAACTATGATTATTACGGAATATACATATATAGGGGTTGGAATGTTGACGGACGCAAGTACCGAGGAAGGACGAAACTCACCTATCTTGGCGAAATAGGCCAGATATAGGCTGATAAAACTGACAAAAGTCTCCGAAACCAGCGTGCATATAAGAAAAGAATGTTAAAAGTACAAGAAGCAAAACAGATATTTGGCACACGATGCTCTCTGCCTAGCCCTTATGGAATCAAGTGTGAATATATGTATAATAATAGCCATAGCGGTTCATAGTTAAGCAGCTTATTCATATAACGGCAAGTTATATCCCCCTTATACCAAACTCAACTTATGCCAAAGTCACGTGACTGTACACGTCGCTGGAAACTCTGTCACGTGCAGCGTGGTCACGTTTTGCCTTTGTTTTTGGGTCATGTGTAGATAAAACAAAATGTGTACAGTCACAACGTGTACAACATTTAGAATAAGGATAATAATCAATTGCCAGCTAAATAAAACTAAATAAAGTTCCTGTGATGGCCTCGTTCGTCGAGTCATGGTAAGCGCGTCTGCCGATCTGAGAGGTCCTGGATTCAAATCCCGGTCAGCTCCAATTGGATTTTTTAAATTTAGATTTTCTAATAGAAATTTCTAGTAGTGGCACGGAGTCTGAATCTGCGCCCGGCGTATGGCAGTAGAGTCACCACCATACCATTGTGGGACGTAAATATAACGTGATGAAACATGGGAATGTACAACACTCCTCTTACACCCTCGGACATTACAAGCGTGATGTTACGTTAAAACTTTCTGTTTGGCGTTAGATGTTTAGGCGTCTAAAGATTTCTGGATTCCGATGTTTCTATGTCGTTAGAATTCTATGCAAATTGACGGTCTCTCCGTGAATTCGGATAGCTTCGGATAAGAATAGACGATTGTTCTTTAATAACAATGACTGGAACCATATGGTAGCGTATTTCCGAAATTCGAACCTAAGGTAACTTACATTTGGATCCACGAAAACCCGAATAAATACCAGCGGTTCGCTATTATTTCTTACTCTACACTCTTTTTTGTAATCTTGTACCGGGACTGAGTTACCAGCGCTTCAAGAGTAAATATTCGATGTCTCTACTCGTACTATGTCATACGAGTAGATATATGTAGATCTACGTAGATTGACATAAATAATCATTTTTAAGTTTTTCATTTTTCATTTCATCATCATGAATACAAAGCAAATCTTGTACAATTGTTAATTTTTATTAACTTATTTCATCTTTATACATGCATATATGTATATGAATGTAGTATGTACATATATTAGTTTCATACATACTTCAAATCAGGAGTTCCAAGTGTATGTTTTTGAATATAATTTCATTCAAAAACAGTTTTCCTAATCCACCAGTAGGCAACATGCGGAACAGACAAACGGTTAGCACGCTATTCTGTTGATTACGTCATGAAAATTATGTGCAATTTCATTGAATTATTCAGGAAGCTGAACAACGGTTATCTAACGACCACTGGAAAAGAAGACGACTGCGTTCTTATAATAATGATAGAACAGTTCATCTTTTGACTTCGACAATATTGTCACTTGTTTCATTTTTGTTCTTTATTAACAGGGAGAGCAGAGGAGATGGAGGGAAAGAAAGGTAAAGGATTTACCATATTTTTATTTAGCAATAAGCTCACGTTTGACTGCAATCTCACCTGATGGAAAGTAGTGGTTGGAAACATGGAGATACACCCGGAGATGTACCACGCTGTCAATCGCTGGTTAGCAAACAATAAATATAAATTATTTAATCCAGACATATATTATAATCTTGATGATGCTGTTGGCCATGCATTGCAATTTACTTGCGGCATTCATAAAATTGAAACGAAAAGAACACCTTGTCATACGACGTTCGACCAAATAATTGATTTTAGGAAGCGATGTGCCTGTGCAAACAGAATATAGAAAGGACTAGAATAAATTAGAATGTCCAATTTTGCTTGGCGCCATATAGTGATCGAAATTCCACCGTGATTTATTAAACTTATTACTAAACTACAAAATTATTGAGGTTCAGAGAGTAGACCTCGAGAAATCTTAACTCTAGATCATAGAAAATGATATGGCTGACACTTACAGGGCGAACGTTAATATTGATTGTTTATTTTATTTAAAACCGAAATATTACATTCGTATATTATAAAACAAGTTCTAGCTTCTGCACTCTCTCTTTATATAATAAAAATTAAATATGCCAAATTTCACACTGATCTGTTGGCGCAGTATTTATAAAAAGGGGTACAAAGATTTCGTTTCACGTGTTAATATAAATATATTACTCTACTAGACACAATTTAATTGGTGCTGAATTCGTTGAAAACAGTGTAATTAATTTACTTCTCTTGCAGCGTCGTAAAACTTATCGTCAGTAATTATGCTAAATTATTCAGTAGGTACCTATACTTACCGAGGACGCAAGGAATATATCAGATTAGGTTTTTTATAAACTTATATCTCTGTATATAGGTATATATTAATACATATATCTCTATTCCATTATTCGCGAATTTAAACAAATTAAGCTAAGTTAATCTATTACATAACATAGAGAAAAAACTTAAATATTTAATAAATTATAGTTATAATATTAAAGTTATGCTAAGTGATTGCCAGAAATTAATGGTCCATATATTTATTTTATTACCTCTTGCGTTTATTCTTATTAGAACATTTATGTATTCATAAATATTTGTTATCAATTTAAAGAAATAATTAAGAAATAAATGTTTTAAATTACATATTAGAAATTAACTGCAATAATTTATTTCGACTTCCAATAAGGCTTACTTTTATTTCCACATATACATATATGTATTATATAGATACACACGCGCGTACGCCCGCACGCACGCACGCACCCACGCGCGCACGCACGCACACACACACACCCACACATATATACATGTATATGAATATATGTACATATATTTATATATAAATATACACGGTTTTCTTCTGTTCTTATCTATACGCTCTGTAGCCCGACTAGGCATTGAACTTGATGCGCGTCCTTGCTGCGTCCTCCCCTCCGTCCGGCTGATTCCGTGTACTGGCCTGTGTCCCAAATGATTCACTGTAGCACACTTTATTTGGTTTTTGAAGATTACTATTGCATATATGCGGAACATCACGTCTGTAGGCACTGAAGGGGCAGGCAAAGCAGTTTAGTACGCTCGTGCGTTTCACCAGTAACGTTTACGCCCTACAATGGAATAGATGATGATCCTTTTGCCATATACTTACCAAATTTACATTTGTATTTCATGGTATTCAATACAAAACTTAATGTTGTGAAATACTAATTAGTACCGAATGTCTGTGGTGCTTTAATAGGGCCTGTTTATTTCATAATCCTGGTTAGTACATTTGTTATGTCGAGTTTAACTAGCATTAATTAGTAGATATTTCTGTGCTGTTTGCAATTGCTCACAGATTAAAAATCCTCACAGAGAAGTCAGGAAAATGTTTAATTTTTTTAATCCCTTATGACTTGAACCACAACCAGCCATTGTCCTGCATGAAAATTTCAATGCCAGTATCGTTAAAAATGAATATCGAGTTTATTCTGTTTTGGAAGCTCTTAAATTATATAAAGCGATTTATATGGAGCCTAAGCGATTAAAATGAGAGCATGATTTTTTTTGGCGCGAGTGTCAGTAAATGGACGATTTTGAGGTCAGTATGTTTAATGTTTTTCATCATTAGCATTTCCATGTTTTAAATGATTAATTTCAGTATCATTTTTATATTTTGTATCAGACGTTATTAACATTAATATATAAATGAATTATTTTATAATATTTGAGTTGATGTGAATTTAAATGTAAGTAGGTAACTTATAAGTTATTTTGTATTATATGAATATATAAAAGAAAATAATAGTTTCTGTCGGATTGTGCATAAATGCTCGTGCAGAAGACGAACAGTTTCAGTAGCTATCAGCAAAATCGTGTTATTATTCGGTGATACGTTTTGGTTACATTTGGATCGATTATAATAATATTTTCTAGTAAATATTATAATAATTACATTACTTAGACAAAAGAGTCTTCCCTCCAAGATAATCGTTGTCACGGCCAAAGTAAAAATATTTACCCTTGAACGTAGAGCTCGTTCTTTAAAGTTCCTTACTCATCCAGAATGGACTGTTTTATCGTCTTTAATTATACCTACATTGAAAATAGATCATAAAGCTATATACCAAAATAAACAAACTGTTTCAAGAAATAGAACACCTGGAAGAACAGTTGATTGATGATTAAATGGCAGCACGTTTCCGGAGTCACGTGTATGGGTTTTAACGTAACGATATAAGGATGTACGAAGTCAATATATTTTATGTATTTTTGTTGACTTAATTAAGTTGTATTTTATATTATAGCTCGAATGAATTATTACTTTGCCATTTATTTTTCTTCTTCAATTGTTTCTTCTGTATATTTTTTATATAACAAAATAAAATAACTTAAATTTATGATTTCGTTTATTCCAAAATTGGTCCAACTATTTTGCTGTTAAAAGTTTTATGAGTGGTTTCAGCACAAGGTTCTCATGGCCCGACTAGTTTCGGACCCATACGAAGTCCATCTCATAAATTTCTGCTGATTGCAGCGAATTCTTGGTAGAGAGTTTCCGTTGGCACTATTCCGTTCTGATCTTACTCAGTCCTTAGCGAAAAATCATACAAAAGATAATAATATATATAGGTACATTTTGATAAAACCAATATCGTAATGACGACATTTCTTTGTATTAATACGAAGGAACAATTAATTAACTGTAATAAACAGCGGCATATAAGCTGATATTGTCCATAAATTCCTGTTAGTAAAAATCAATGCTGAAATCTTAAAACAGATTTATAAGAACATTAAGTATATTAGAACTGCCATTGACTATTGTAAAGGTACCTCTACATAAATTGTGGGATCGTCTTCTTATGGAAAATAACAAAAAATATTGAATTTGTCACAAAGGTTGACAAGTGTTTGATTAATTCAGTAACTTTGTTTAAATTACTGGTTATGATTACTGGATAAATTAGGAATATGTTGTTGTGGTATGACAGATGTACAATTTAAATATAATAGTTCGTGTTTCTTTTATTTTCTTTCATTTCAAAACTATCTATCATTCTTCACATTACTTAATTCCACGGAGTCAAGAGAAACAATTTCACTGTCTTTAACTACAGTTCCCAACTTTACATGTGCAAATAAATTAATTTTAAACCTCGCGGAATTATCTCTTTCTTTTTCGTTAATTCCTACCGATCAGTCCTCAATCTTACGGAAACCGCAAACCTTACGTTTTTTTCAGACTACTTGTTTCCAGTCAGGTAGCCGCACGTTTCTACGTTGATGAGCTCAGATACAATAATTACACAATGATTAGCTAATAGGGCACTTACATCATTATGCTTTGGCAAATTGGCATTGGAATGTTAGAGGCCTTGTATGCTCTCCGGTGACTGTCTTGGACAAAACGAAAACGCCATTATTATCTTTATTCTTTATTGTTTCTCTGTTGGATTCAATTTTATCTTAGGACGGGAAAGCTTGAGCCTACAGGCTCCGACTTACGAAAATTCTTTGATGTAAGTAAGGGATTCCTTACAATATTTTTCAATATATTAAAGATTTTATTAAAGAAAAAGGTGTGTGATAGAATTTGACACAAGGATCCATGAGCGAAGGATAAAATATGAACCACTAACCTATCAATAATTTTCTAAAAACATATTTGTATTTATAGATATAACTGTGACTCACGCTCCGGGAAAAATAGTTATATTCACATTAAAATGCTAAATATATTTAACATTAACGTCCGTTGTATACCTATGTAATCGCATTTAAATTGCAATCATACCTCAATAAAAATAAATATTTGATAATTAGATATAGCACTCATTTAAATAGTAATAAAATATTTCTTGATATACTGATTTAAATAATAATTTAGCAATAATTTCAAATATTAAACGTAGCGTCACGCCTGTAATCCCCGAAGGGGTAGGCAGAGGAGTGTAGTACACTCCCACGTTTCACCAGTTATGTTTCAAGTCCCATGGGTAGGTAGCCTATTGCCATACTTAAACATTAATTTATACAAAATTATATTTGTAAGCTTAAAATTAGCTTTTGTATGTAAAAAAAATTTCAAATATCTAAGACTCTTTTGTTGGATCTGCGTACTTGACAAAATTTATACACTTCTTTAAAATTTAGTTTACAAAATCTCTTGCAAAATAAAATGCGAGTGATTCTGCTGAAAATTGGAGTAATATTTATATATAAAAGTTTTTCCGGACGGAATGTTCTACGTGTATTTTACATACTCGAAAAAAGTTGTCAAAGAAACACAATATGTATTTTAATGTTTTTTAATGATTTTTGTTATTTTTGAAATCATAATATTGTATATATGTAACTATAGCTCGATATGTGTCATGAAAATTTA
Source organism: Parelbella ahira ahira (assembly GCA_018244795.1). Lineage (NCBI taxonomy): Eukaryota > Metazoa > Arthropoda > Insecta > Lepidoptera > Hesperiidae > Parelbella > Parelbella ahira. The sequence goes on along the minus strand of DWME01006318.1, from coordinate 4,884 downwards.
AAACCATCTGTAGTTATGATTTAATATTACCGCAAGCAAGTTTTTAATACTTCATAATCTGTTTGTTGGCATAAACAAAACCGTTCTAGTAATTTCGTCAGTTTAAAAATATTTTTTTTTGGTGTATAATTATGTCGAGTTATAAAAACTGGCAATTGAGACGACAAGCTAGTTAATGTGGAATGGTGGCTGATTTCAATGACACTAAAATATTCACCAACGCTGGTTCAAGTACGAGTACCTTCCAACTTCTAATTCCATAGGAACTTTAAGGAATTGTGCAGTGTGGACATTTCTGAGGGAAGCCATTTCAATAGTGTATTCTCAAGCGAAAAGCAAACGGAATAAACACTTGTGTACCGTCACGTGTCTGACTGGGAACAATGAAAGGTGTCTTTTCGGTGAGTGACGTCTTAAAGTTATTTTTAACTTTCAAACAGTTATATATGAATGGTAGTAGCGTAATAGGCAAATTTAAACGCACATATTACGATCAAATTGGACACGGCGTTAAAGTAAGGCAGGTCAAAAAATGTAAACGAGACGAAAGAATTTTTCAGGACTGAGCCGATGGACATCCTAAGTCTCTGCGTACTCATATGGAAACTAAGCGTGAAAACGCATATGGATGTAACTAGTTACAATGCGTTATGGTCATGATATATTTTATGATCTACAACAATATGTTTTTACAACAATTAACATTAATTGCAAGTAGTTAATTTGAGTCTATTATTAGATATATGTAATTTCGAAATAGAACGTCCTCACGTGCGTCAGCTATTGTGCACACTCTCTTATACACGTGATCCCGTTGTAGAGTCGCAGTTAGAGCGGGGCGCATCTGTAACCAATTACTACGCTTGTAACAGTTAGGCAAACAACTTTGCACTACTTAATTCAAGTAGGTAATGTGTAATAATGTATACAATGTAAGTACATTCTTTCCAATTCTTTTATGGTTCAAAACTTAATTCATTAACAACAACCATTTTATCGTCTTACGTTGGCCATGAATTTCGTCTCAGTATGAGAAAAAAATACTCCGCAATATACTTGCAAAATACACGTTGTACACTTCACGTGCCTTAGAGAATACTATGTGTAACCGTATGGTATGGTGGTTTCCATTTCTTTTTGTTGTCTATTTTGTATGGTATGCTTTATTAATTAAAATTGTAGAGTAACGAAATGGATAAATTAAATTATATTTGAATTTATACATTAAAATCACATGTAAATCTTCCTCAAATACGAAACCGGAATTAACAGTAAATAGCTTATGAACCCAGTACGCTCGACGCTCTGCGCGGACACTGTGACTGCTAGCGACGTCGTGCTGAAGGTCGTGGGGTGGCATGACTACGCCACCCTGCACCCCTTCTTTGTTTCAGTTCACCACGAGCTCTCGAGTACTGCTCGCGCGTAACCAGTGATGACCACGCCCTTGATAAATAGTGATAAATACTCATGGACTATACAATGTTGTGTCAACATACCTGCTAACTATTGTTTACTAATAAAAATTTGCCGTTAAAATTTTTCGGTTAAAATCGGTCACGTGTCGTTTTACAAAATCGCAAATTTATTATAATTACCTGGTGACAGCAGTAACTGGAAAAGACCGGAAGATTTTCCAAATATACAGTTAGTGTTATTTTTTATAAATATATTTTAGTTTACTTTTGGGAGTATTTTTTTCCTTTTACAGCTATTAATAAAGTAGGTATTCCAATTTGTTGCGTCGTAGAGTTATTTTATTAAACTAGCGTACATAATACTTTTAATGTGTTAAAGCCGAGGAACCATTAGACAATTATTATTAGAAATAATTACAATATCGTAAATAAATAAGAATTAAATAAAAACTTGTCAATTACCACAAATAAGGAATGAATTTCAATATTTAAAATAAATCTTAATCGAATGATAGTTTTAATGTGGTGTAAATGTTTTTAGGCATGGCTAAGTCTGAAGAAAAACTATACCCCAACTGTGATTCCGGCGTGTGGCTGAGATCTTGCGAGGAGGAGGTCACGGAGCCCTTAGAGGGAGAGATTACTGGTAAGTGATTTCATCATTATTATTATACAAATTAAGTAAATTTACCCAACCCGTTGATTATATGTAAATAAAAAGTTCCTAATTGCTCTATTAAAAATTTAAACTATACGATACCTTTTGTTAAAGATCTCACAGAATAAATTAAACGTAGAAGAAAAAAAAAAAATTGAAACAAAATAAGAACATTTACATTGACATTTACACTTAAGATGTTAAAAAAATATTTACAATAATGCTTAGTTTTCTAGCAGACATTAAAAAATTTAACATTGTAGATACCATAGTCTTAGATAAATTCGACCTTAACTTGGTACCAATATCAAATACGAAAACATTTCAGTTCATAAATATGGTGGAATTTATTAAGATATCAACATCTAACCAAAATTCAGTTATACAGGAAAGTTACAAGCTAGATTTTAAAATATGGCCTTCAATTGTTGCGGGCCGAGGACCTTAAAACAGCATTACACTCCTTTGTGATCTCCTTTGTGGCGTGGCGTTATGTTATATGGCATGATCCCGTTGTTTTTAGGTGAGATACCAACGTGGATTGATGGCAGTTTACTTCGTAACGGCCCCGGCTCGCTCAAAGTGGGCTCGATGCGCTTTAAGCACTTGTTCGACAGCTCGGCCCTGTTGCATAGGTATACCTTACTTCGTTACTATAGATCTATTGGTTTTATACATTAAATCAACCGCACTCGCTGCTGATTCATCATCATTATCATCGATTAATTACTGTTTAGTTGTTCGTCTTCTCTTTTAAAAAGCGTTTTGGGTCAGCGCTCTTCAAGTACGGGTTGGCTGACTTTCCGTTCCTTACAGAACGTTTAGGAACACTCTGAGGTGTGCAGATTTCATTACCATGATTTTCTTTTTCCACGTAGCCAGTATATATGTAATTTAAAAGCGCCTTACGATATGCCAACGACTATGAATCGTAAACATTTAAGCAAGGGGAATACAAAAATGTAACTTAATATTGACTAAGTCCAAGGTTGCTTGTTGTAACTCAAAAGGCCACTAGCGGTGATCTGTTAAATAAGGTAAACTATTTTTGCGAGGTAACTAAAAAGATTAAATATGGATGATACCAGTTTGGCCTAATATCGTTAAATTAATTATCGTTCACTGAACTATATAGCCTTGAGGCGTAATTTTCTCAATAATGTTTTGCTTCGTGCTCTCTATGGCATGCTAGATTTGACCAGCATGACGGGCAACAGCGTAACAGTCTACAGTTGATTGCTTCTCATTCGAGAGGAGTTTGTCTAAGAGTGAAACGATCATAGAGCTTACGATGATGATATACAAATATAACACTATCAGTAGTTCCAGTTCCGTACAGTAGCCAATGGAAATTAAATTGAATATTTTTAAAACAATCTGAATCTCAGTTCCTACTCCTTTTTTAAATATAATGAATGGTACAATGATTCACGATGAGGATTTTCCGTTACTTCTAGATATTTTTAACTGTTTAAAATAAAAATAATAATAATATTATTAATAATATTTGTTATATATAGTGGTCATGTTCGCCATTAATGGAATGCGAAATATCATTTGTTAATTTTAAAACCTAGAAGAAATAGTATAATATAACATGAATATAGCTTAGGTATTCATTTATCTTTATCATTATTTTGTCGCTCATTTATTTTTCTTATCGCACGTTCATTCATTGTAAATAGTACGTAACTTCAAATATATTTTCACATGTTCACATGTTCAGTGATCGTTTGAAATTTGGCGTTCGTTCATGCTGTTAGACTTACAAGCTGAATTTGTTTTTCAAAGAAATCAACAAATAATATCTTAGAGATATCAAGGAAATCGATAATAAAAGATTTCGCAGTTAAAATAATAACCAATTCAAAATTGTTCTGTCCTATAATATTTTAACTTTGACAGAAATGATTTGTAAAGTATTCAAATCGGGACTGGTTCCTTGTTTTGGGGTCTATTCTAATCCAGGACTAGTATTTGAGTGACGATCACATGTATTTATTTCCGGACCGAGTTTAAAATTATCCTTGTAAATATGGATGTGTGCGGACTTTCTAGTAACGATAATATTTTGAGTAGGTATACCTACATACATATATTAGGTTTTTCTCATTGTGAGATGCGGCGGCCTTGAGAACGTTCCAAGTTATGATTATTAGAAATATAAATGAAACTAGCTTGTAAACATAATAATATATAATTATTATTTATAATTATTTCATGTCTCAACCTATGATGACAGCTCAAATGCTATAACTATCGTATCTCCTTATTATTTACACGAATACAAGTATACTCGACGTCTTATTATAAAATGATATGATTATGTAGATTTGCGATCCACGACGGTCGGGCGACGTACCAGTGCCGGTTCCTCCGATCCAACACCTTCAAGAAGAATAGAGCTGCCGATCGCATCGTGGTCACGGAGTTCGGAACTGAAGCTGTGCCCGATCCTTGTCATACCATCTTTGATAGGTAATAATTACAATGCCTGGAAATGCCGGTAAAAATCTATTAACTTTTCTGTTAACCATGAAGGTAGCTTGTAGAATGGAAATAGTTTACTGCGCCCCGTGCACTTTAAAGATTTATTTCTTAGATGTGAATTACAATGGACAGACCGTCAATGAAAACTATGGGTTTATTGTCTATTGTTGGTGAGTCGATATAAACCATCGTTCTTCAAACCACGTGTGAACTGGAACAAAAGATTCAGGTCCGCATACAATATTAACGATGACGAAATGGTCTTGCGAGATGGATGCGAAGAGCTGAAGATCGAGCTCAGTGGCGTGCCATTGGAGA
>DWME01006317.1:0-13782 GCA_018244795.1 Parelbella ahira ahira | reverse complement strand
GCAGTGCGACAGCGCGCCGCTGGCCGCCGCGCTGGCGCGCCACGCCGCGCTCGCGCGCCAGCTGCACCACGACCAGCGCCACACGCTGCTGCCGCACGCCGACCTCTAGCCGCGATGTGCTCCTACCGACCTCCAGCTCTACGTCATTCGATTACCTTCCGGCGTAGCTCGTGTATACTTTAATCGCACCTACTGTAATACTAAAGGTTCATATATGTAGGTATCATATGGGAGTTCGCTTGCTAAGTTTTAAGAAAAAGGCGACTACTGTCAAACTTTCGTTCTGTTCTACCTGTAAACATGAACTATTTAGGCTGCAATCGTTCAATTGAATAATTCGCCAGCTAATGCCCACGCGCGTCCTCCCAGCTGCGTCCCGCCTGGTACCCGGTACCATTGTAATTGACTGTTCTTATAAGAATAAAGTTTGACCAACTTCACTTACTGTTGTTGGTAACGTTTCCAGTATTGTTATTCTAGAAGATGCACACTAATAATTAAAATTAGCTTCACAGTGTTAATACTAACTTGTAGATATTCAGTAATCATTACTCACGTATTATAGCATATGTTACTCTATATTGTAGCTCTAATATTATTATGTAGAATTGCGCATGTACGTTTTAGTTTATGTATACGAAACATTTTGCAACATTTTAAGATAAATGAGTGTCAAATGTTATCTACTTCGATATACGAAACCGATTTCGCTCGTACTCGTACTGTCCTATAACAGAACTCGAACACGTGTAAGATGTCTGGTAAAAGAACATAACAGGAATAAGGATACGACTTGAGACAAATCATGCCGTATAATATTTTAACAACTCGCACTGTATAATTATTATGTATGTATATTAGTAGATGGTAGCTTCGCGACAAAATACCCTACAAATTGAGCTACTTATATCTTTTTAAGTCACCCTAAATTTTAAAAACTGCCAACTTTTATCTTGTTAAGTAGTTACTATAAGTGATATTAGAGTAGCAATAACTATTAATGTAACTGTCAGCTGACGTAAACATGAGACGACGTAACAATAACCGAGGTACTTTGAAATATGTTTGTAAAAAGGATTATGTTTTATCTTAAATATTTGGTTCATTCAAAGATGGCTACAAACTCACAGACCTCTGCTGGGGTAGGGGTCCAGCCGAGGTGGTTTTGGTTTTCATAAATGTCATACTTATACACACTCATATTATGCAATAATCGTGGAGTGCGGTGGAACAGCAGTGTACTCCTCACCCGGTGGGATAGGGGGAGGTGTACTGTCTTTGATTATTTTTGATTTTCTGTTTATAATATACTTTTTACTATCGATTTTCCTGAGGGTCATTAAATTAAGATTTTAAAATACATAAGTCGTCGTTGGCCTTGCTGATAAACTATTATACATAACTCCATCAGATGTCAATGTGCTGGATATGACCCATGATATACATGAGTGTACTCATTGCTGCAAGGCAGCCGCAGGGGCAAGAATAGAATAAAAATCACTTGGATGTAAACGGAAGGCATTGTTAAAAGACTTTATTCGCCGGCGGCGCGCGCGCGCGTCGGCCGACACGTCAAGCGTCACAAATAGCACAAGTTAATGTTATTTATTTTTATGTTGTTATATTTATTCACTTGCTTATTATTGTCTATTTTAAGCGCCGTGTGGTTTTTCGTGTGTTTTCATGAATGCGATACTAAAGTAATGATATTTCCCATAGTTGGGACGGCTCAAGGCTGTTCGCTAGTTTTTGCTTAGGGATATTAAATTCGTATCACATGCATATAATGTCGTAAGTCATTAAGGTGTAAGCTTTGAAAATCCGTTCACAGGTAATTTAATTCGTGTTCTCAAAGAGATGATCCGCTGACTGCAGGGCTATAAGGGCCTCGCTCATCCTCCACCTCACTCATATCCAACATGTTATTTAAAACGAACACTTTTATGTTTATTATGTTTAGTTTGGGTGACTTTTCGAAAATATTAAGTTTCAAAATGTATTAATTATTATCACAAGCCCAGTGTGTTACCAGCACATCACGTCAAGTGCTTCTGTCGTACTGCACGGTTACGGCGTTGGAAGTTAACGTTGTTACTGTGAGGTATAACATATCACATTGAATACTGGTGTGGTTGGAGCTAGCGTGTAATTATAATTGATGGGTAGCTGTCGACGAGCACACGAGCGCGATACGTGTCCACTTAACTTCTTAAATATACAGGTATATGGAGATAAAGAAGCGCTGAAACGCGCGTTGATACCTATATTTTTGTATGTATGATTGTTTGCGAGAGAGCGAGACGGGTATATCTTAATTCTGTACGTTCGCCAACGACGAGAACCAAACCTATGTGTTGATTTAGTTATTTTTGTGATTTCTTGATTTTAAATATTCTAATGCTGCAGTATAAAAAAAGTTGTGTACGAACTTAATTTATTGAAGTATATGAATGATATTTACTTAAATTATAGAGGCCATAAACAACTGTAAGTTTATCTGAATACCGAATTGTATACATAGCGAAGGCTTAGTGGTGTGTATAGCGCTTTATACCTAAATGTGATTTTTTTCCAATAGGAAAGTTTATTGTCGGTCAACGGACGGATTTAAACAACCCCTTAGCTGCATGCGTAAGACTTACAAGTAACTTTAGTTTTATATTTAATGTTTCTACCTATATACCTATAATCGTTTGGTAGGTATTAGAGAGTTGTACATGTATCGACCAAAGTAAATAAGCCTTGTATTTATAGTAAATTATGGTATTTACTTATTTATTTGGTTTCCTTATTAACGGCTAACGCTATCTAGTGATTGGAAGAGACTAATGTTTTGTTGTTAAGTTACTTTAATATTCCAAGTTTGTTATTTCCAATATTTATTTATACTTCATAGGTAAATCATAAATGTAAAGGAAACATGAAATAATTTATTTTAGGCTGAGGATATATTAAGTTATTTATTTCGGTGTGAGTTTCATTAAGTTTCAATAAAATGTCTTTTGTAAACATGTTTTTTTTATTTGAACTATCCGTGTCGTTTTACTTAGTGTGAAATACAACCTTAAATCACAATACCTACATACAAATATAATGAGATACCTGATTAACTAACCTCCTGCAGTAACGAGAGAGAGCCGGCACCCAACAATGGGACTTCAAAAATGGTTATAGCATGTAAGTACAGCTACTTACCTTCATCTATAATTGTAATGACACTTACCTCTTTTCTCTGTATTTGTGATTGTTGCTTTTATTTGGTGTACATTATGTTGGTGATCATAAATAAATAAATACATGAAAATGTACAAGGTACCTATTATAAATTTCGGCGTAAAATTGGAAGAGATTAATATTTAATATTTGCATGTTTTCATCATCAACCATTTCATGTTTTTGACCATAGCGGGTCTCCTCATAAAATAAGCTGAGGTTTTTGTCTTTTTCTTTGCGGATTTAGTAATCAAATCTCGCTACGCTGCTCAGTCTTTGTATAGTTAGGTACGATTTTTTTCCCGTAAACATCGTTTGTTCTGGAATCCGTAGGAATTCTGTGACCTTCAATGTTAGATCAAATTCACTTTCAGGTCGTGGATAATCTTCATTCTCTCAATCTTCTTTCACGGTTTGTGTGATAAGTACATGTCAATTTTCAAATAATTTCAAAGTACGTAAATTGTAAGTATTCATTGAATTGATACATTAAACTTGTTATAAATATTGGCAGTACAGTTTATCAGAACGTTGTTTACCATAATTAACTGTAACAGTGATGTAAACTGTCAAAAGATAACCGCCACTTGTAGCCGCAACGCGCAGTAACGGGACTAAAGAATAAAGGTTAATATTTTGCCGCTCAGAAGGTCAGCGGAAGGCGCGCGTTGCACACGAGTCTTACCGATATTACTGTAGATATTTTTCTATAGATGCCGTAAGGTCAACGAGAACCTGAAAGGAACGGATTGCATCTACAACATCGAAAACAGTAGTTTGATGTACGTACTCGTCAGTTTTATTTTATTAAGTTAAAGGTCACACACATAACCTATTGATTGTCGCGTATCTCGCGAACGAAATTACATATAAAGAGTTAGAATGAGTCTCAATAAACATGTTTTCTTGGTGTTAATTATTAAGTGCTTTTTATTAGCTTATGTACGCTCTGCGGCCTTGAATTCCAAAAACGATGCAAGGTAAGTTGACAAGCGAAGTGTAAATTTTGTATTGATACACATACTTAGTTACTAATATATATACCTATACAGCATATTCTATAGTAGGTATTTAAGTTTTACGTTAACATATTGCATTCGTCAGTGTTCCATGTTAAATGGTCATAATTGAAGGCTTACAATATGTTTTGCATTTTTAATTTATTATAAATGTATATAGGTACCCACCTATTCATAACGTATAATCTATGTAGGTATACATTACGTTCTCTAAATAATTTATGTTCATTTTGTTTTAAGAAAGCTTGCTTTTAGTCGCTGATTTAAGTTTTTACTTTCCATTATCAGCTTGCTATTTGTAGCTGAGTCAAGTTAAAAAAGTTTAACGTAATTTTTCGTGGTAAAATTTTTTTTATTTCATGCTTCTTGAAGATTTTTCTTCACAGTTTATATCTATCAACAGTAGTAATTGCTTGCTGTATTTAATTATTATAAGTGTCCCTATGACACCTATGTACATTGTACATACATAATATACCTACATATCTTATGTTGTGCCCCACTTATTGTTAGATAGGTGCCTACCTACTAGGTATCATGCGACGGCGCAGTCAAGTGAAAGCTTATAAACGAAAGTGTCTAATATCAGATGTTTGTAAGTATTTTCTAATAGGAATGATACGTTGGTCTTCGTTAAACGTATGGGAAAGACCATCTATTCGATCATATAGGTACCTATATGTTGTCGTCCATAATAAATAATCCGTCACCAAAGAAAATATTGTCAAAAACTATTTTTCGAGTTTTTGTGCAGATACGAAAAATAAATTTTGATATAATTTATCTGTCATCGTAAATTATTTCCTAATGTAGGTAGGTACCCACTTATCTAGTTTTTAGTATGGACAGGAATCTATCTTTGTGCTGCTCGGATATTCAGGTCTTTAAGCGACTACATGCGGAATGTGATATATTTTGAGTAAGTGTAGGAGTTCGATGGAAAAGTAGGGACTTTTCCATCTAACTCATTTTAATGAGTCCAAATAAACACTATACAGAGTTTCGGTAAAATAGCTCCATTCGTTTTACGCCTACTGTGTTTCACTCCATTCTTTTTTACTTCCACTAGTAAACATAGTTACTGTTAAAAATCTGCGATTTCTATTGTCGAAAAATACTTATTTCATACGTAAATTTTACCTAAGACACTAGTTTTTATTATTTACTCAGTTGTATTATAAATATTTTGATGCTTGTCGAAATAGTCTTAGTCCAAATTAATACATTTCCAGCATGGCGAACGTTGACTACACACAAGTTACAATAGTTGAGAAGCCTCTATATGTTCCGCCCGATGATGAAATCGTCGATGGTAAGTAAGCAACCGGATGCGAAGTATTAGGAACCAAATTTAAGACACATGAAATTTATTCTCCAGGGAAACAAGTTTTTGACCTTTGGTGCATTTACAGTAATAGTGAACGAGCCTAATTATGTCCAAACGCGTAGTTTTACCACGTACTTCAAAGTTCAGGATACCCGTGGAGTCGTGGTGTCTGACTGATATAAGTAGCAAGTTGTAGGCTTACATGCTACATAATAGCCAGGTTGTAATTAAAAATTGCAGTTCTGTCTCGCGGCCTACGAAAGACGTTCGAGACGGTTCACGTGAGTGTGGAAGACAGCCCCGATCTGACACAAGAACCTTTCAATCTTGCTGCACCTGGTATGTAGTATTAGCGCCACCAAGCTGGTCGTTTACATTAACTATCTGTGCACCTGGCAGCTCGCCAGTAAAATATATAAATCATGTTTGTTCACACACGCGTTATTCCGATTAATAAAACCGTGATCAACCTTTTTTGTGAAGACAGTGTTTTGTACTTACTTGTGCTTTAAACTTAAATTTCACCTGTCAGCATCAACTCGGTTCGGTTTGAGGCTAATTATTATTGTTGAATTACAATGATTTCTAATGTCTTAGATAACTATTGTTTACATATGTAGGTACATAACTACAGTAGTCCTCATACATTCTATTTTTATATACGTAAAATGTTAGAAGTCAGGAAAGATAACTTCAAGTAAACCTATCGTTCATCATATCGTTATCAATATATAAATAAACCATGAAGTGGTGTGAGCTACAGTAGCGATGTTATTGTTTCAATTGAGATAATAAAGCTGTTCAAATGCTGTTATCTCGCGTTACGTGATTACTGTAGATACCTACTTATATCTGTTTAATATTTATTATTAAGAATTTTTTTGCCTTAAAAACATGCAGAACTAACAACTAAAAAATAGAAATTTTGCATTGTCATTTTAAAACAAGTAAGCACTTATATAATACACTGAGTTGTGAGATTGTTGAGTTTTATGTTCCTGATCAGGGTTTTTATTATCATTACGAACAAAGTCTTATTAACCAAGTTAACATTTATACTTAATCATCAATCTGAATTGGTAAAGCTAATGTAAGCACAATATAATACGTAAAACATTACATAAATTCAAACTGTTACCAAAACCTGATTCGGTTAAGTGTGATATTTAAAGGTACCTAGTATCGGGATAATGAAAAAGTGATTCTGAAATAAATGCTTATACGTTATTCTGGTTGAGGGCTAAGCGGAGACAACCCACCGAAGCTCATAGAGCTGGGCGGTCCGCCGTACTTGGTGCCGACGGTGCGGCGCGACAAGGTTTACGACCTGGCGGCGCTGCTGCGGCACCTGGGCCGCGACCCCGCATTGATAGTAGGCGCGGGCGCCGGGCCCTGGCCCTACGTCGGCGTTAATTGTGAGGTTGGTCTTAAGAACTGTTGTATCTAAATGAACTGGCAGAATGATTTCTTCAGAACGAAAAGACATCCGTAAAAATTGTTTTAACCCACTCAGTTTTAATATCTAACTTTCTATTTCGTTACCAATAAATGTTTCTGGATGGCTCGACGAGCGAGACGTGTTTGTGACAACAGAATGCTAGATGTTTATTTGTTACCAGGGCATAATTAACCTATCGGTGAAGGACGGTGTCATAAATCAAGGGACACACATCGTGACCGTGGAGCCGGTGGGCGCGGCGAAGGGCAGCAGCGGCTATCTGCAGCGCCGGTTGCCCAATAACGAGACCAGGACTGCGCTGCTGGGCAATTATTTAGTTACGGATGGAAAGCCAGGAAAGGTTGACTGCTAGTATATTTTTCTGATATATTTATACAGATTAAATGATAACATATATTTGTCGGTACCAATGAGCTGGGTGTATTCTGATTTACTGATCCACTAGAACACGTACATATATTCTAGACGTCGAAGGCCTGCTTTGACGTTCACGCTTCTATCAATAGGTACCTACTTAATGTACATACTTTACAGTACAACACAATACAAAACACTAATGTATACCTACCATATGAAAAATTCAAAGTACACACAAACAAAATTCGCTGAAAATAAAACGCTGTCTAATCGCTAAACGAGCGATCTCTCTTTACTGGAATGAGCTTATTTAATTAAAAAACAAAAGGAAGACCATGACAGATAGTAATCTGATCCCGAAGTAGGTATTTACGTAGGTATATCTAAGTATAATATGTATATAAGTGTTATGCATAGATTATTTTTTACATACAGACATGTTCGTATTCGTGCTTAGCGCATAATTAATTGTTATGGACACATTTCGAATTCACAATACCTGGTTAATGTCATGGCCAATGTAGATACTGTAGGTATTTTTATATTGTAATCTTGCACCTTGAGCAGGAGATTAAATAAGAGTTAATATACTTTTTAGCCAGTTTTTACGTGAAATTTCAGGTGATCAAGGTGGTTGCTGAAAAGCGAATCGGCGAGTCCAACTTCATCACTGCCATTCGAGAGACTCTCAAGGAGCACTACGGCGACCGAGTTGTCGGTGAGTACAGAGACACGTTGGTTTATAGATGGCACATTTGTTGGTCTCATTAATGCAGTATTCATTCGACGGGTGTTTACAATTTGTCGATAGATTACAAAGATCCAAAAAAATGCTCTATTTTGCGAATGGTTTGATGCGTGTGTGTGGTGTGAGGGCGGTCGTTAATCTCAAGTTCTCGTCTATCCTTGATCTAAATAAAACTCTGTAAAAGCTCAATAGAATGTAATAACAGCGAATTGACGTAGAACGCGGTGAAGTCGAAGCGAGGGCGGTAGCTCGATGTGCAGTCTTCAAGTGCCCGTCGGCGGCCGGTCGTTTCGTAGTTAGCCTCTAGTTGACATCTGACAGTTCACCCCTCTTCAACTTCTGAATAGACTCAAGTCCGTTTGGACTGGACGTTCTAGTCTACTACACCTATCTGCGACACGGTTATCTTCACACGTTACGCATCCCTTTGCGATGTTCCTGGTAAGAGAAAACAAGAACACCGGTTGTATCAAATAGTCCTATTTCAGCCAATTCTATGAAGGTTAAAGAATTTTCCATTAGTAGGTTCACCACAAATAACATTGTTAATATTATAAACTCATTTGATTAAACGGTTCAAGACATTAACCAGGATTTACACTGTAACCACTGTACAACTATATTGCGGAAGGCCGATTCGCTCGTAATAGTCATGACTGCACAAGAAATCGACTCCATTTGCTACGAACAGTATTCCGTCATTGACGTCTCTATCGCACGTAAGAGGTAACTGCTGCCACCAATATCGAGACCTAGGAACAGTATTAAACAGCAAGCTTCAAGGACCGTCTGCAACACATCCTAAAGCTTACCATATGCTTGGTTTCATTTTAAGAATAAGTGAAGATTAAGGGTAGGTTCACTGTCCATTCTTTTAAACGCGTACAGTGCAAATCTATTCTGATAAAGTTAGACAGAATTTTAAATTGATATTTTACACATCCAAAATATATAGATATAAATATGTGCTTGCCAACACACCGGTCACGGACATACGGGCAGCGGGGGGTTGAAGTTTCTTATCTAAAATTTAATTAGTTATATCGATTCTCCCTTTCTGTTCTGTCCTATGCAGTTCTTGTACCCCAGAATGTATTTTCGCTCGGATCATTGTTTTACATTTCTCTTAATAAAATAAATACAGCTACTATTTTCATCGCTCTTGCAACTTTTAATAATAAATACCTTCAAACTGTTGCCCTCTTTGTTGTACTACTTGTTCTTATAAGAAGAGTATACGACAAAATATAGCGAATTTCACTTTATAAATTTTAAAATATATCTACTAATTATTTTGTATTCTTAAATATTGTCATAATAATTAGCAACATTTTTTTCTCGTCGGCCTTCATTTTCTGTATTATCTATTAATAGAAATTGTTTTGTTTTATTTAAATTCAATTCATTCTATATCAGGTATGAACAACATTTTTTTATTTCTCAAATAAATAAAAACAGACAAGTAAATACGAGTAGACATTAGTTCGCTTCACTTCCGTCCAGCGCCGATCTCAGCGCCGTCCACGCGGTGACGATACCGTAAGTTCCCGTCGTGCCTCTTTGAAGTAGACGGCGAGCCACGTATTGCCTTCCTCGCATACACGCAACACATTACCTTACCGAGTGTCGTGGCCAACACTGAGCATAGCAAAAGATAAAAAAATACTGATTATCAATAAAAATAGCGCAACAACTATGAATTCTAAATTAGTCAGTTGTATAGTGGTCAACAGATTCTAAGTGGTTTACATCGCTTAACATGTGGTGTAGTAAAGTATTCCCGAGTCGGTCTTTAGTAAGGCGAAACCGCCAGGATAACTTTTAGCCACTGTTTGTCAAACCGCGCCTTAACACGGTCAGCATTTTTAGCTATATTAGTCAGCGCGTTCGACCTCGGCTCCTCCAAGTCAACCCCTTGTCGTACAACTGTAGCTAAAGTGACCATCAAGAAGGACATCAGCGTCCTTTCGATCATCCAACCGTGTCGCTGATTATAAGGGCGCAACAAACCACTATCAACAATAATGAAACGATCTCACTTGATAATCTTTGAGGAACTCCATGCACTTCGGCGCTCACACACGTGTACTTTTTTGACTGCTCCGTTGCTGTTCCGGGAATGCTCTTCTTTATTTGAACAGTTGGCAGACAAAGTGTCTCGGTTTGCCAGAAGCGTAGCACATTAGCGTCTGCTTATCTGCTGGTTCGGAGATTTTTAAATCTTCCAAGCAATACTCGTCACTTCATGAAAAAAAAAACATCAAAACACACGTTATCAATTGCAACTGTGGTGAAAATTGGACTAGTACTAATGACACCAGGCAGTCCTATGTCAGGCAAAGTGACGGCGTTATGCAGTTGCTTACCTTTATATGTATTTCGAAAAATCGATTCTTTCATTAAGCACAGTCTGAAAATAACATTTCTAAACATGTAAAAAAAGTACAAACGTCTAACTGGAGTCCAATATATTTCCCTGCGGAGCTGCTATCTCGCATTTGTCCACTCTCTTCTCAGTAGACGAATCCGCATGACCTCTGCTCGAAGTCTTAGTGTCGGGCCGGTCTTCACATGGGGTCCCACACCGCAACAGTTCAAGCAGGTACCAGAAGGGGCTGGCGAAGTTATCGGGTCGAGCGTCTCTTGGTGAATTAAGGTTCAATTTTAAATTGCACTGCAAATTCTTGTATCCAGTTTTACCATAATTGAAATTGTCAGCGGTCCAGCAGAGCTCTTGAAATGTCTCGTGTCTTACAGTGTTACTAAGAAAATTGACGCTCCAGAATAGACTTGCTTTGTGACTAAATCTTATTAGTAAAAGCTAAACATTGACCATGCGTTTTAAGCTGTGCCATGTCTTTAGTCGGAATGTTCTTCTTGTAATAAATAGGTTCTTGAAGTCAATTCACGTTAGTCTAAGTCCTTCACGTGATGTGAAAGATAATCCTTTCAACGCCTTACTCAAAAAAATCGCAAAGAACACGCCTGGCAATTTTCGTCTCGAAATACACATGACAGCCGTTGTCATGTAAATTTGGGCATCGTTATGGTTGTCAGGATTATAATTTACCCATAACTCGCCTCACTACTTTGTGAGGTCTTGGATGCTTCCAATAAAAGTATGATGTTTTCAGTGCTTCTAATAAAGGGCGCCAATTTAGTGCCTGTCAGCTTGCGGATAGCGTTGGTTACAACCCACTTCTGATTACGAAGGGATGTGTGGGCGGTCGTTTCTCTTGAAGTATTCGTCCTTCGTTAATGAAAATTAAACTCTCAAAAGAGCGTAATAAATTATTATGACAGAAGTAGTAGTAGTGAATTGATGTATAACACGTGAGTACTTTTGTACTCGTGAGCCTTATTAATTAGAACGCGATGAAGTCGGAGTGAGGTGAGTATACGGACGTCCAGCTCGATGTGCAGTCTCGAAGTGCTCAACTTTCAAATACACTCAAATCCGTTCGGACTCGACGTTCTACATCTACATATATTAATATATTTCGTCAATTTTTTAAAAATGGGAAAAGTAACAAAGCGGAGTGTAAGGTATCGTATTCCGAAAGCTGCAGGAGGCAGCGGGTACGCAATGTAAGGGTGTGCGCAGGGCTGGGCGGCGCGGCGCTGCTGGCGGCGGGCCGCGCGCGGCTGCACGTCATGCCGCAGTTCAGCGCGGCGCCGCTGTGCTCGGACGCCGCCGTGGACGCGTGGCTCCACTACTTCGAGATGCGCGCGCCCATCGTGCACGTGGGCACGCTCGTAACAGGCGACCTGGTCGGTACTTACCCTTTCGCCGCCCTTGCCACGTAGCCATGCTACTGCTCATAATAAAGTGTGCAGGCCGACGGCCCATCTACTGTGGTGATCGCTGTCGCCTATCGACATTTGTAATATCAGAACTTTAATTTTTATCGCTAGACTTGAATAATCCAATGTTGCAGCGCATCCCGAGCACCTTCGAAGGATGCTCGTTACTAGTGACGACGTGGCCCCGTGTGTAGGTACTTCCGCCTACACAATATAGGTGCCTCACACGAGTGTATTAGTCTGACGGCGAGAGTGCCTAAAACTTTAAACATGCTATCGTAAATGCATGTTAAACTATTCGCTTAAGGTGAGCGAGGGCAACTAATTTCAAGCAAATTCCTAATTCAGGCGTACTACCTACTAATTTTGTAGGACAAACTCAATATCGAGAGTTTTATGAAATCGCTCCGACTGCATGAAAGAGATCACAGGCTCGTCACAGCACGTTTAAAAGTCTACATCACACTTGCGCGCGGGCGTCCTTCGTAGCTAGACGTGCAGTTCTTTTTGTGTGATCTTATCTATTCAAACCGGTTCACCCGTCGCGCGCTTCGCGTGCAATTGCTCGAGTGTGCTTTGTTTACGATGTAAATTGTTTTCTACTCGTAATGAATGACAGCGAGGATTCCGTTTCTATACGAAGCATGGTTGAAGTGGAGCACGTGTCTGAGTGTGAGATGACAAGGAGTTCGGAAGATATTAATGAATCGCTATACAACGTTGAACAGGTAAATAATACTGAGTTGAAGAAGCCAACAAAACGAAACAGAGAGACGAGTCAGGAAGAAATTTGGACAAGAGTAGTTCGCAATGCAAAAAGAACTTCTCTATTTGACCAATACGAGGAGAATAATACAAGAAAACCGGATGAGAAAATTGAAGTATCTATAACGTGTGTAGAAAAATTACCAAAACAATTCGGTTTGGCAAAAATGTTGAAAGAAGAAAACATTAAGAATGTTACTAAAGTTAAATACATAAATGCGTATAAGGTACTGATACATTTAAGTGACGAAGAAAGCGCTGAGTCAATACTTAATTCGAAGAAATTTAACGAAAACGGATTTAAATGTCAAAAAACTTTTGAAATTAACCAGTCATATGGGGTTATAAAAAATATTGATATTGATCTGAGCGAAGAAGAAATCCTTGAAGGACTTAGAAGTGAAATTTCAATTTTATCTATCAGAAGATTAAAACGTAAAAACACTAACGACGGACACTGGGAGCCTAGTGAGTCTATTAGAATATGCTTTAAAGGGTCTGCGTTACCTATGTATGTGTATATATATGATACAAGAACAAATGTTACCCCATACATTTATCCAGTGACACAGTGTTCTCGCTGTTGGCGGTTTGGTCACTCGATTAGATGGTGTCCATCACTAAAAACTATCTGCCCTAAATGTACAAAAGCCCATGCCAACTGTGAAACGACACAGTTCAAATGTAATAACTGTGCTGGCAGGCATATGGCGATGGCTAAAATTTGTCCTGTATTTATTCGGGAAAAACGTATACGAGAATTGATGGCAGAGTTTAACTGCTCATACAAAAGAGCGCTGACATTGTATGTACCGCCGTCACCTCAACCAATAGAGAATACACAGGAACCATCTTTCCTGAGGCCATATATAACAAGACATGATTCAAAAACTAATAAGACTCTTTCCTACGCTGACGTTACTAAAAAAACACTAGAAAAGGTAAAGGCAAAGACAAAATCAACAAAAAATAGAAATGAACAAAGTGCCCAGAAACATAAAGAAAACATCTTTGAACGTCATTTTGTGATAAGCGAGGACAGTGATAGAATGGAAGAAGAGCGACTAACCGATGAAGAGGAAAAACAAGA
>DWME01006316.1:0-13784 GCA_018244795.1 Parelbella ahira ahira | reverse complement strand
TGCGTTAACCAAAAGTGTAAAGATCCATGTCCCGGAAGCTGCGGATATAATGCGGACTGCAAAGTCGTCAGTCACGCACTGATTTGTTCATGTTCGTATGGACAAACCGGTGATCCCCTAATTTCATGTAATCCGATCAGAGGTAAAGAAATCTTTATATATTTTTTTTTTGTTTATGTACTTCTAAATTCGTAAATTTTTAAACATTGCACAATTTGTTACAGAATCAATTATAGAATACGCGTCGCCGTGCGAGCCGTCGCCGTGCGGTCTAAACGCTGAATGCACTGAAAGAAATGGCGCTGGATCTTGTAAATGCGTAGAAAACTATTTCGGCGACCCATATGAAGGATGTCGACCAGAATGTGTTATTAATAGTGACTGTAGCCCAACGTTAGCATGTATCCAGAACACCTGTAAAAATCCATGTCCTGGCATTTGCGCACCAAATGGGATCTGTCAAATCGTCAACCATTTGCCGTCTTGTTACTGTCCACCTGGACTTACAGGCGATGCCTACAGATTCTGTGTACCCAAGGAACAAGGTAACATTGATATTAAACTTGTGTAACGTGCATAGTTTATAGAGTTACATAATATTTCGTTAAAAATATTGATATTTACAGACGTTTCGAAAACTACACCTTGCATGCCTTCGCCATGCGGTCCGAACAGTGAATGCCGTGAGGTTAACTCACAAGCAGTCTGTACCTGCCAAGAGAGTTTTATGGGCACACCACCCAACTGTCGGCCAGAATGTACTATAAATAGCGAATGCGCGAGTCACAAGGCCTGCCTCAATCGTAAATGTGTTGATCCGTGCGTGGGTCAGTGCGGCAGAAACGCTAACTGCCGGGTGATAGCTCATAATCCAATATGCTCCTGCCAAGATAGGTTCACGGGTGATCCGTTTACGAACTGCATACCAAGTAAGTGAAAAAATACGAGTAAGACGAACGTAATCGAAACTACCGAATCGTATAAATAAACATTTATATATAATTTTTTTCTTTCAGTTGCTATATCAATACCATCGCCTCCTCAAGATATTAATCCATGTATTCCTTCACCGTGCGGACCCAATTCTCAATGTGAAGTGTATGGTGGCAATGCTCGGTGTACATGTCTACCAAACTACATAAGCACTCCTCCCCGCTGTAGACCAGAGTGTACTATAAACTCTGAGTGCAGCGCAATAACAGCTTGTATTAATAACAAATGCGCTGACCCGTGTCCTGGCGCCTGTGGCAATAACGCCCAATGTAATGTCCACAATCATTTACCAATTTGCTCTTGTATGTCGGGATTTATAGGGGATCCGTTTACTAGCTGCACCTTGCGTTTGCCAGGTACGTACATATATGTACATATATAGACACTAAAAATAGTACAATATGCATTAAAAACGTTGCTTCTATGGAAGACAATAATTATATATTTTTTTATTTTAGAATCAGAACCAATAGACCCTTGTTCTCCTTCTCCGTGTGGATCAAATGCAGAATGTCGTAACGGCGTCTGCACGTGTATACCTGAATATCACGGCGATCCGTACTTCGGATGTAAACCGGAATGTGTGCTCAACTCCGATTGCCCACGAGACAGATCATGCATCAAAAACAAATGCAAAGATCCGTGCATTGGCACTTGCGGAAGTGATGCTGTTTGCGAAGTCTTCAATCATATACCTATGTGCTCCTGCCCTCCCGGATTTACAGGATCGCCTTTCCACTACTGCTCCAAAAACATAGGTAATTGTCAGAAAAACTGCTAGTACATTTTCTTGCAATGGCTAATGGTAATAGATAAATGATAATAATCTATTTATTATTTCAGAAGTTAATGTACCCGTGAACTTGTGCGAGCCATCGCCTTGTGGGCCTAACAGTCAGTGCAGAGAAGTAGGCGGGCACGCCGTTTGTGTCTGTGTACAGGGCTACATCGGTAGCCCGCCCAACTGCCGAGCCGAATGCACAATAAGCTCTGATTGCCACCTAAATAAAGCTTGCTCTAATCAGAAATGTATAGATCCATGTCCGGGAGCTTGCGGAAGACATACACATTGCATTGTTGTAAATCATAACCCTGTGTGCTCCTGTTTAACCGGATATTCCGGAGATCCCTTCTCAGCGTGCCAGTTGATTCGTATGTACTCATTT
The DNA here is from genome assembly GCA_018244795.1 of Parelbella ahira ahira. Taxonomy (NCBI): domain Eukaryota; kingdom Metazoa; phylum Arthropoda; class Insecta; order Lepidoptera; family Hesperiidae; genus Parelbella; species Parelbella ahira. The sequence goes on along the minus strand of DWME01006316.1, from coordinate 11,625 downwards.
TGTTTACTTCTGGAACTTTCCATTGCAACTCAGCATCGTTACATTTATTAAACAATACATTTTTTATTATAGCTGCTGTGCCACCAGAAAAGATGAATCCATGTGTGCCTTCACCATGTGGACCCAATTCAGAATGTATAGAGAACGGTGAAAACGCAGAGTGCAAATGTTTGACCGGATTTATAGGTTCGGCACCTCATTGTCGACCAGAATGTACTAGTAATACCGATTGCCTGACAACCATGGCGTGCATTAACAGGAAATGTCGAGATCCCTGTGCTGGTTCATGTGGAGTGAATGCGGAGTGCAGAGTTGTGAGCCACACTCCGATATGTTTATGTCAAAAAGGTTACACTGGGGACCCGTTCCTATCTTGTAGCGTTGAAGTATCCTACGCCGTACAAGAACGACCTACACCGTGTGTCCCATCGCCTTGCGGTGCCAACGCTGAATGTAGAGAACAGAGTAATATTGGATCGTGTACCTGTATACCAGGTTACTTTGGTGACCCTTACGTGGCGTGTAAACCAGAATGCGTGCAAAATTCAGACTGTGCATCGAACATGGCATGTCATCAAAATAAATGTCAAGACCCATGCCTTGGTACATGCGGTCTAAATGCTTTATGCAACGTTATTAACCATCTCCCGAGCTGCAGTTGCCCGTCTGAATATGATGGAAATCCATACAAGATCTGCACATACAAACCATATGGTAATGTTATTAATACTCAATTTTTTTAATTTAATGTTATTATTTCATATTTTGGTCTTATTCATAAATGAATTAAATTTTTACAGCTGAGGTTGTAGACCCATGTAATCCTTCTCCCTGCGGACCGAACAGCCAATGTAAACCTACAAATAACATAGCGATTTGCAGTTGCCTAAAAGATTACCGAGGCTCTCCGCCGGACTGTCGTCCAGAATGTCTCACAAGTTCCGAATGTCCATTGGACAAAGCATGCGAAAACCTAAAATGTATTTCACCATGTCCAAAAGGATGTGGTAGGAACTCGGAATGCAGAGTTATTCATCATAATCCAATTTGTTCTTGCGCACGCGGGTATCATGGCGATCCATTCACTGTTTGTTATGAGAAAATTGAAATCGCGTCCGTTCTAAGTGAACCAGTGAATCCGTGCGTGCCTTCGCCTTGTGGAAACAACGCAGAGTGTCGAGACGTTGGCGGTATACCCTCTTGTACATGTACCCCCGGATTCTTAGGACGTCCACCAAACTGTAAGCCGGAATGTATCGTAAACACAGATTGTAGCAATGATAAATCTTGCATAAATATGAAATGTCAAAACCCGTGTCTCGGCTCATGTGGTGTGAATGCGCTATGCAGTGTCGTGAGCCATGTGCCGATGTGCTCATGTCCTGCTGGTTACCAAGGTGATCCGTTCGCAGTTTGCAATATCAAGCCAGCAGGTATTGTTTGTTAACATTAGTGTACCCATATGTATATATTTTCTAACATCATCGCAATGTTTTTTTCTAATTTTGTATTTTTTCATTTTAGAACCTCCTCAGAAACTAGATCCATGCAATCCATCGCCTTGCGGGGCAAATGCTCAATGTAATAATGGAATCTGCTCATGCTTGCCCGAATATCAAGGAGATCCATACTTCGGATGTCGACCGGAGTGCGTGCTCAGTACTGACTGTCCACCTGACAAGGCATGTTTGCGCTCAAAATGTGTAGATCCATGTCGCGACATGTGCGGATACGAAGCCGAATGCAACGTTTATAACCACGTAGCTGTGTGCAGCTGTCCCGGTGGTCTGACTGGGAATGCTTTTGTGCAATGCTCCAAGATAGAAAGTATGTTTCATTATTTGTTTATAAAAGTAGTCATATAATATTCTTTAATCACCATGAAAAGGTTTTATAATCAACTAATTATTTTCAGTACCTACGGCTAGACTTTGTGATCCATCACCATGCGGGCCCAACAGTGTATGCAGAGAAGTAAACAGCCAAGCCGTCTGTTCATGTTTACAAGGTTTCATAGGCAACCCACCCAGCTGCAGACCTGAATGTATTCAAAGCACTGATTGTCTTCAATCCCTAGCATGTATCAATAGGAAATGCCAAGACCCTTGCCCAGGATCATGCGGATATAACGCAATCTGTAATGTCAACAACCACAACCCTATATGCTCATGTCCACCGAGACACACTGGATCTCCGTTTACCCAGTGCTATGGTAAGCTACCTTTCCAATATAATTCAATTCAGTGACAGTGACTGAGTTGGTCACAATTGAGTGAAAGCTTAAAGAATTCATTGATAACCTGATTATTTTTAATCTTATAGTTCAAATGGAAGAACCACCCGGCAACCCATGTGTATCATCTCAATGCGGGCCCAATAGTTTATGTACACCTACAGGGGATTCATATGTTTGCACGTGCCAACCAACATTTGAAGGTTCTCCGCCAAATTGCCGACGAGAGTGCGCAACAAGCGATGATTGTTCATTAGATAAAGCCTGTATTAATTACAAATGCGCGGACCCTTGTCCAGGTTCCTGCGGATTGAATACGGTCTGTGCGGTTCGCCTTCACACTAGCATGTGTTCATGCCAAGATGGCTATACAGGTGATCCATTCCAGTCTTGTTACCCTATACGGCAAATTGTACCTCTCGATCCGTGCCAACCATCGCCCTGTGGCAGCAATGCCCGCTGTAAAGTCTCCGCCAACAGTGCCGCTACATGCATTTGTGACGCTGGATATTTCGGCGATCCTTATGATTCTTGTAGACCCGAGTGTGTCGTAAATACTGATTGTTCATTTAACAAAGCATGTATAAGGAACAAATGTGAAGATCCGTGCCCAGGAGTATGCGGGACTACAGCGCTATGCCAAGTGATGAACCATTTACCATCCTGTAGTTGCGCGCCTGGATACACGGGTGACCCGTACACATACTGCCATACAATCATTAATACTCCAGGTTAGTTTTTACTACTGAGCCACAAAAGATAACTTTATTGATAAATTTGAACCCTTTATTGATCTTATGTATATTTTCAGCGCCGAAACCTACAAATCCATGTTCACCGAATCCTTGCGGCGCCAATTCAATTTGCAAAGAAAACAATGGCCTAGTATCTTGCTCATGTATGCCCGAATATTTCGGTGTCCCACCAAGTTGCAGGCCGCAGTGCACGGTTAACTCTGAGTGTGAACCAACGAAGAGTTGCGTACGACAAAAGTGCGTAGACCCGTGTATCGGCGCTTGCGGACTAAATGCTGAATGTCACGTCATCAACCACGCACCGATATGCTCTTGTCGTCCAGGTTCTGAAGGAGATCCGTTCATAAGATGTGCCGTTATTGAGAGTAAGAATAATACTTGAACCTGCTATATTAACTCCCCACTTTAAGACAATAGCATTATTTTACACCACATTAAATATATGTTCTTACACGTATTGTACATTTAAAAAATACTATTTACATTTCAGAACTGCCGTCTCCTGAAATAAATCCCTGTTCGCCGTCTCCGTGCGGGCCAAACTCACTGTGCCAAGTGGTTAATCAAATACCAATGTGCACTTGCTTAGAGAATTACATAGGAGCGCCGCCCAACTGCAGGGTTCAATGTACCGTAAATTCAGATTGCCCAAGCTCCAAAGCGTGTATTAACTACAAGTGCCAAGACCCATGTCCCGGCTCGTGTGGCCTCCAGACAGTGTGCCAAGTGTACCAACACTCTGCTATATGTAGTTGTATTGAAGGTTATACGGGAAATCCATTCGAAAATTGTCGCATCACAGAGCATATAGGTAATTTATCGTACATTATAATAAATTTCATTAAATATATAGGTACGCTGTGGAGATAACTGTTATTGTACTAAAATTTGGAAAAGGCTATGTGCAGTAGTGGACGATGACAGGCTGATAGTGTGTGTGTGAGTACTAAAATTGAAAATAACATTTCAGAACCTGTTCCAACAATATACGACAATTGCGATCCGAGTCCCTGCGGCGCCAACGCCGATTGCCAGGACGGCCGGTGCACTTGCAAACCGAATTACTTCGGCAACCCTTACCAGAGCTGTCGGCCCCAGTGCACTCACAACTCAGACTGTGCTTCTAATCTTGCGTGCGTAGAGAATAAGTGTGTCAATCCGTGCATCAACTTGTGCGGCCAGGGAGCTCTGTGTGAAGTTTACAACCATATTCCCATGTGCAGTTGTCCACCAAATACCTCTGGAAACGCGTTCTTCTCTTGTACTCCAATCGCAGGTAATATATATTCATTTACCATTGAAAATATGTAAAGTAATCTTTTACTAGATACTCATTATGCTGGTAAATTATGTGTGGTGCAAATGGAACGCATTCCGCTAAAAGATCCATTTTAAAAATGCTTTTGAAACCGTTCATTTGATTTAAAACTATAGAGGAATATATAGAGGACAATATATTTTACTATGATATTAAGTACGTAAAACGATTATAAAATAGCCATGACAAATATAAGTATTATTATTGTAAAGTTTTACATTAGCTACGACGTAGTTTAAACCGACCGTCATTTCGTTTGTTATCCTTATTATATTGCATTTCAGTGGCTGAAAAGAAGAATCCATGTGAACCATCTCCGTGCGGTCCCTACAGCACTTGCCGAATAACATACGACCAAGCTAGCTGCTCGTGCTTGATCGGCTACATTGGAGTTCCACCGTCATGCAGGCCGGAGTGTTTGGTGGATTCTGACTGTACGAGTTTACTGGCGTGTTCCAATCAGAAGTGCATCGACCCTTGCAACGGATCTTGTGGCCTCAACGCTGAATGTAGAGTCCATTATCACAAGGCAATATGCGCTTGTCGCAACGGTTACACTGGCGATCCGTTCACACAATGTAGACCTATTGAGAGTAAGTACGATTGTACTCTATTATAAAGGAAATCTATTTAAACATTGAATAGAAAAGTAGTCGAGTTTACGTATGTATATGTTTATTCCTTCATATTACAGATGAACCGATTGATAAGAAAGATCCGTGTGTCTCACGGCCGTGTGGCCCTAACTCTTTGTGCAAGATCATAGGAGAGTCTCCCTCCTGTTCTTGCATCACTGGTTATACTGGATCGCCCCCGTACTGTCGTCCAGAATGTGTCACAAATAACGATTGCAGCTTTGATAAATCTTGTATCAACAACAAGTGTTCTGATCCGTGTGTGGGCGCTTGTGGACTGAATGCAGAGTGTCGTGTCATCAGCCATTCACCCCAATGTAGATGTCAAGATGGCTATGAAGGAGACTCTTTCGAACGCTGTTACCCAGCCAGAGGTATGGATACTTTCTGTTTATAATATTATAACTAAATTCGCATAATTCAATGTGTAATTAACTGCTGAATCGTAGTGTTATATGACACTCATCTGCCCAACCCTTCCGGGCAATACAATAGTGATGTTTTTATGTTCTTATGTTGTTTTAAAAATTGTAATTACTTATTATTTGCATCATTTTCAGCCCCATTGCCACCACCAGCAATTGTGAAACCTTGCACGCCAAATCCATGTGGACCGAACGCAATATGCCAAGAGCGAGATAACGCCGGCAGTTGTATGTGTCTCAACGGATACTTCGGTAACCCTTACGAAGCATGCCGACCGGAATGCCTTCTAAGTTCCGATTGCCCACAATATCTTGTTTGCATCAACAATAAATGTAATGACCCATGCCCCGGATTATGTGGAACTAACGCTGAATGTCAAGTAATTAATCACGTTCCAAAATGCACGTGTATGCACGCATTTGTGGGAGATCCGTACAGAGAATGCGTTTTGAGAGAAGGTACGTGTATATTTAAACATAATTCACCTATATATAAACTATAATATCAAGTAACTTTAAGCGACAGTCGTAAAATTGTTGTTATAAGTAATGACTAATATTTCTCATTTCAGTGAACCCAATAAATCCGTGCCACCCGTCGCCATGTGGACCATACAGTTCTTGTAAACCTGTCAATGGCCAAGCTTCATGCTCTTGCTTGCCCCAATATTCGGGTAGTCCTCCTAACTGCCAACCGGAATGTATAACGAATTCTGAATGTCCATTAAATAAGGCATGCGTGAGACAAAAATGCGTGGACCCGTGCGTCGGTACCTGTGGAGATAATGCGGAATGTACGGTGCATCGTCATAGTCCATATTGCACGTGCCTCTCAGGCTTTACTGGCGATCCATTCGTGCGATGCATACAAGATGTCAAAACTCCTGAAATACCTCCTTCACCGTGTGAACCCAATCCTTGTGGTCCTTTTGCTACGTGTAAAGACTTCAACGGAGAGGCGATGTGCAGTTGTAGAGCAGGTTACCAGGGAGTTCCACCACGATGTGCACCCGAATGTTCTATCAATGAGGATTGTCCCAATAACAGAGCGTGTGTCCGAGAAAAATGTGTCGACCCATGTATAGGCTCTTGCGGCGCTAACACAGATTGCCGGCCAATGAATCATTTAGCTATCTGCACTTGTCTACCTGGTTTCCGGGGTGATCCATTCCTTAGCTGCTATATTATTAGAGGTAAAACATCTTGTAACTGAAGATAACTAATGTTATAAAAATGTATATGAACTTTAACAGCATTAAACTATGGCTTTTTAATGAGCGGAGTAAGTGCCGGGGACGAGAATTCGAAATGATAATTTTTTTTTTTTCAGAAAATTTGCCTCCGTTATACGAAGAGCCGTGTGCGCAGAATCCATGTGGAATCAATGCCAGATGTGATAATGGAACTTGTTCTTGCATACCTGGGTATCATGGCAACGCTTACATCGAATGCCGACCAGAATGTACTAATGACCAAGAGTGCCAGAGGCAATTAGCTTGCATAAACTACAAGTGTATCAACCCATGCAAGGACGCTTGCGGCTTAAACGCAGTATGTAATGTTTACAACCACATCGCTATCTGTGAATGTCCACCACCACTTAAAGGAGATCCGTTTATATCTTGTCAACAAGTTCGAGGTAAGCGATCCTTTATATTCACGTATATGTATGTAGGTACATTCCATATGCCAAACGACACATTAACATAATATAATGTCTATTTAATAAGATTCATATCTGTTATATGCTCTTCTTGCAGGAATTTTGCACAGCATGTCCATAGTCATTCGTACGATTACAGATTTGTACATTACAGATTTTCTTAACTATTTAGATATGATGAAACGATCTATTATACGAGCGGCACTGCAATTTAACTGTATTTTAATGGTTGTCACAATTGTTTCCCAGAACCAGTCATAACGGATCCATGCACGCCAAATCCGTGCGGGCCGAATACAATATGTCGAGCAGATGGTACAGTCGCACATTGCTCGTGTCGGCCGGCGATGTTCGCGGAGCCGCCGAGTTGCCGGCCAGAGTGTCGTGTGCACTCTGACTGCCCTCCTGACCGAGCATGCCGCAACCAGAAGTGCCAAGACCCGTGCCCCGGTACATGCGGAAGTTTCGCCGAGTGTCGCACGAGGTTACACGCACCGATATGCACGTGTCTAAGCGGTTTCACTGGAGATCCATTCGTGCGTTGCAGAGCAGGTAAATTATTTTTTTCATGCCGTATTTACTTACCTACTATTTACGATGCATTTTAATTTCACAGGATTTTACCCTTAAGACATTTAATCTATTTTATGTATAGTTTGCAGCTGTGACTAATTTGTTTGACTGTTTTTGTGTTGATGCAATAATTCTATAAAATTGATTGAGTGTATAGATCGATTTATGATTAAATTGTGTAAAACATTTAGTACCTATCATCTTGTATCATAAAATTAATATTTTTTCATGTTCCGACAGAGCTCCAATCCGAATCTAAGAACATGTCACCGTGTCCTGATTGCGGACCAAATGCTGATTGTATTGATGGAAGATGTCGTTGCCGAGCAAGCTTCTTTGGCGTGCCTCCCTTCTGTCGCTATGAGTGTCAAAGTTCTAGTGACTGTGACTGGAAACAGATGTGTCTGAATAGACACTGCATCGATCCCTGTCCAGGAGCTTGCGGCCAAGGCGCGCAGTGCACGCCGGTCGCTCACGAACCTCGCTGCAATTGTCCCCCGGCTACCACTGGAAATCCCCTTATAGAATGTCGTCCCATCAATTCCATTCGTAAGACAGATACAACGAAGATTGCTTATGTTAAACGTATAATTATTGTACATTTCGACGTATATCTCGCGTTATTAAAATTCAATTATCCCCGAGTACGAGTGCGTAAGCTTCTTTTCGCTCTTAAAACTTAGGCATGGGTTTTACTGGCGAAAATAAGTTAGCCTTTCGTTAGAGTTCCGTGATAAAATCAAACGCTTATGGAAAAGCGCTTCATATACTTGCTAAAACGTAACACGACGGTAGTCAAATCGTTTATTAATCTATTACAAATAATTTACAGCAAAACCGCCACCGAACGATCCATGCAATCCTTCGCCCTGCGGGCCCGGTGCGATCTGTCGCACCAGGGGCATGAGCGCGTCATGCGAATGCGAACCGGGATTGCGTGGAGACCCCTATAGTGGATGTCGCCCTGAATGTGTGGCGGACTCGGACTGTTCGCCAACACGTGCTTGCATGCGTTCCCACTGTCGCGATCCTTGTCAGGGCACTTGTGGAGTTGGAGCCGAATGCGAGACCGTCAACCACATACCGTTATGCTCATGTCCACCGGGAACAAGAGGGAACGCTTTTGAAAGATGTGAAGTTATCGCCTCGGGTACGAATATCTATCATATCTTCTTAGATAAAATATGGTTAATTTAACATTGAAATCTCTCTTTTTAAGATTTTTCAGATATTTAATATGTTATAGGATTATTTTATAAATTCAGTTAGTTATGAATATTTTAGGGCATACTTAAATATGTACCGGCTTAACTCATGTACGCTTTGTCGGAATGGTCCGACTTATCCGCCCGGCCGGTGGGTCTTAAATATCATTGTTTTTTTACTGCATCCTAACAGAGTGTATATTGCAGCTCCACCTTGTTCGCCGTCGCCCTGCGGTCCGGGCGCGCTGTGCTCCGTGGCGGGCGGGGCGGCGGTGTGCTCGTGCCCGGCCGGCACGCGCGGCGACGCCAGCGCGTCCGGCTGCCGGCCCGAGTGCGTCGTCAGCTCCGAGTGCCCGCGCGACCGCGCCTGCGTGCGCAACAAGTGCGTTGACCCGTGCCTCGGCGCGTGCGGCAACGGTGCCATGTGCCGTGTCTTTGACCACGCACCAATCTGTTCCTGCCCGCCTGCCACTACCGGTGACCCGTTCCTCGATTGTAGACCAAGAGGTATATACTATTGCGTTACATGCATGTATCCGTCATTAAACAACAAGGCATTAATGTTCGTTGATACCCATTATGAATTGTTAATCAACTCCTTTTCATTTACAGAAATACCACCAACTTCGCCGACCATTTCCGATCCTTGTGATCCTAATCCTTGCGGACCTCATGGCACGTGTCGAGACGGTTTCTGTACCTACCCCGAATGCATAGTTAACGACGATTGCCCTGGAGATCGATCGTGTATCAATCGGAAATGTTCAGACCCATGTATAAACGCATGCGGTATTAACGCAATCTGCACGGGTGTCCGGCATAACGCCGTGTGTTCGTGTCCCGTCGGGTACACGGGCTACTCGTTTGTCCGCTGCGACCGTATCAGCGTCGCGACACCCGCGCCGCCGGTGCCGGAGTGCGAGAGGGACGAACAGTGCGCAGACAACGCGGCCTGCGTCGACGCGCGGTGCTCGCCTGTGTGCGGTCCTACCAACTGTGGCTTAAACGCTAGATGTATTGGCAAACAACACCGAGCTCTATGCGCTTGTTTACCCGGTTATGAAGGAAACGCTTACACGGCCTGTTATTCGGGTAAATATGACCGCTGTATTTCTTAACTTATTCTTGAAGTAGAAGAAGCACGCCAGGTTCATAAAGATTGGAATATGTACCTTTCGTATAATATTATTATTTCTATAATAAAAAATGGAATAGTGATGTCTATTTTTTTCTCTTACAGTTCAATGTCGCAGTAACAACGATTGTCCAAATGACGAAAGCTGTGAGAGTGGATCGTGCGTGAAGGTTTGCACGAGGATACGTTGTGGAAGTGAAGCTCATTGCGTGGCTCGCGGACACGTGGCGTCATGCGAATGCGATGCAGGCGCCCGCGGGAACCCGTGGACTGCATGTCGCAGAGATGAATGTACAGTTGACGAGGATTGCCCCGCATGGTTGGCGTGCAGGGGAAAAACTTGTCAAAACCCATGTCCCGGAGCTTGTGCCCAGGATGCTCTTTGCACCGTCGTTCGTCACGCTCCATCCTGTGAATGTCCACGAGGTACCCAAGGCAACCCCAAGATCGAGTGTCGACCAGGTAACATGCATTAAGTACACTAACTTAAAAATTTATACTGTTATTCTACAGGAACGGTATTTTTATTTATTGTGTTGCACAGTTGTAGAAGACGTAGAATGCGAGAGTGACGCAGAGTGTGGACCAGACAGAGCTTGTTTACAAGGACACTGTAGAAACCCGTGTGAGAAGACGTCTTGTGGCACTCGGGCGGTGTGCCGAGTAGCCAATACATTGCCATTCCGCACCCTCGTGTGCGAATGCCCGCCACCATTAACTGGCGATGCCTCCGTGCAGTGCAATCCTAGTAAGTAACAACAATTTTAAAAAGATAACAAATTGTTATATCGTAATGACTACACTACGGAACACTATAACATTCAACATCTTTAAAATACATATATTGGAGTTGGTATATGTTTTTTATCTATGAACCATATCTGGTGATTTATGTGAATCATATAAAATGCTAAAATAATACATATTTAAAGAGTTCTTTTTCAGTTCCTATAGTCATCGGTATTTTCAAATATTTTTTATAAAACAGCTGATATATTAGAAACAATTATTAGAGCAGAATCGGCGCGCTTGGGAAAAACCGTACAGTATTTACTGTAAGAATATTTTTTGTTCATATATTACACGGTTGACTTGTATATACACCTTGGTCATGTAAATAGAATATTGGACTGCTATATCTTGTATTTTGTACAATTAGATTCATAGTGGTTGGAAAATTTCTTTTTCTTATTGTGCAATCATGTATTTTGGTGAAAAGTTCTTGCGTTTAAGATTGAAGTTTAATTACAGTTGAGTTAAACGCGAGTTAAATTGAAAAAAAAACGAAATATTTTGCGTTAGAACTACTTACTATAACTTACTAATATACTACTTATAACTTTTTTACAATTTTCTTAGATTCAAAACGGCTAACTATGTACACTTGAAATTATTATTTATTGAACGATTCAAAATACTTACATGAAAATTATACTTGCCCTAGAACCACAAATTATTTGTATTACTAAAATATTCAATTGTCGCTATTTCTTACGGTTTTTTACAATTTACTCGAAACTGGAGAATGTACGGCCTAAACTGACTTAAAATTCGGATTGAGCGGGTCGAAAAACATACTCATAGATAGGTCGCGTCCGGTGTACAGAAAAATATTTTTTGTTTGTGTGTCGGTGTTACTAATACAAGCCCTGTGTTACTATCAGAAGGGCAATGCAGTTCGGA
>DWME01006315.1:0-13784 GCA_018244795.1 Parelbella ahira ahira | reverse complement strand
AAGATTTATAAATTAGTTCGCCAAAGAAGTTTCACTTCTGACATGTGTACTTTGTACGCACGCATGTTTTTTTTATTAAATCGCTTCATAATCAGATCGTTTTAAGACTTCTGTTCGCCTTTGGAAATATATTACGATAATTGTATCATTTTATTGTTTTTAATTGAATAGCTTCATTATGTATTCGTTTTAAGATACAACCATTGACGATACTCGTATCATATTATGATATTGTAGTATCCAATTAGTTGAATCCTTCAGAACTTTAAGTTCCTAAGTCGAACACGTGTCTTAAAGGAACAAATACAAGAGTGTCGTTACAGCAATATGATGAAACCGCCTTTCAATTTGGGATGTCTTGTTGAAAAGTCTAAATAAAAAAAAACCCTCGTTCATTTCCAATGATAAATCGCTTTCCGTTTGAATATCTTCATGGAAAGTTTTTATGAATTTATCCTCAATTTTTCGTCCACGACGCTCTCAGACTTTATGCGCTAGTGATACAAAACTAATTTATGCAGAGGACGGTTACTTGAGTGAAAGACTGGCTAGTTAATTTACATCAAAAAAGGAAACTCACACTACGATAATTACTAAAATAGTGGAAGGAAGCGTAATGGCTGCACCATTGTATTATGGATTTATACATTTTATTGTAAATAGAAATTGACGTCAGAGTGACTAGGCATTGTTCCAAGTGGCTTACAAGATTTAATTGAGAATTTGTGAATAAAAACATCGAAAAGGACAATTCCTATTTATGTTTAGAAAAATATAAATTGCTTGGAAGATTTTGCTATAAACGAATGTCTAAAATATGAATCAAATGAATTCCTTCGGCGATTTATTCGCGGATAGTCATATTAAGTGTGAATCGTAATACAATTAGTAAAATGTAATCAGTATTAATAAAAAACGAAAAGAAAAGACATTCGTAAACTTCTCTATAATAATTATTATAATATTGATAAAATAATATTAATTATTAGATATGTACATCAGATAAATATGTTTCACTTCCCTTCAATAGATTGTTATCATGTATTAATTATGTTTGTTTATTTATATGTGAATTATGTTCTCTGGCAAACAATGAACGTTATCGTAGTTAATTTATTGAATAACCTGCAAGTTTAAAAGCACTTTTTTTAAATATATGCTATACCGTTACAACTCTGACTGACCTCTTGTAGAATGGAGACATTTGCGCGGAAAACATTCTTCCTATTCTTCCCCTATTTTCTTCCTCCCAATTTCTTTCAGTTTCCATGGCTCGACCTCATAGAAAAATACAAGAAAACCGAGTGCTCTCACTGATCGCATTTTGTCGTTTTTGTTATGTCCCTTCTTCTCCATATCTTCCTCAGCAGACAGAGAGCATCGAATGCCAAAAATCTTAATCCTTACAGACTAAACCTACTTCTTCTATATGCCAGCAGTTCCTGTTAGATTAACTCGCCGCTGGACTAAATATTAAAATGTGTAACTACGCACCAGCGATCGGCGAAAATAAAAGCAGTTAAATTCAACAAGAGATAATTGGGCGAGCCTGATATTTCAGCTTGATTAATAACATTATAAATCAGCCCGCAATCCCGGCATTAATGTGAAAATAAAAACGGTAATTTAGATTAAACAAGACGATTTCGGCTTTTGTAATATTAATAATGCATTTTTAAGAGCCCATAAAGAATCACGGCAATGTTTATACTTTATACATATTGGCGAGGGTCGGAATGCAAAGCGGCTTAAGCACTGTTCGTACAATATAAGCGTTGTTTCCTTTTGCCGTTTTTGTACTTTGTACACACGAATAATTATCAAATACTGCAACGCCTACTTACGGTTTTAATGGAACCATAATACATTATGAGTCATTTTTATTGGTTGATAGGGCTCGTGTTTAGGTGTGGAAGATTTTTGTAACCCAGTGCATACTGTCTACAGGTCGGTATCCGATGTCATTAGACTATAAAGTCAGGTAAGTTTTTGTCGCATGTTAGGTCATTTCTGTGAGCGGACAGCATTGGACAAATGTACTTACCATCAATAATTGTTTATGTATTTCATACATCATCATCAGCCTTTAAATGTCCACTGCTGGACATAGGCCTCCCCTAATCGACGCAACTCCTTCCGGTCCTACGTCTTCCGAATCCAGCGGGTTCCCGCTCTCTTTTTCAAGTCATCAGAACATCTGGTAGTAGGGCGACCTACGCTCCTTTTACCGAGACGTGGCCGCCACTCAATGACCTTTCTCTTTTTTCTTTGATGTATTTTATTAGCGTTGTTTTGTTAAGTATTATATCAGTCGCCACGCAGGCGTGGCCTACGGTAAGTTTCAGGGTGCTCTTTTATTTTTTCCATATTATTTAAAATTACTTGACTGGCCTGTTGGTACAGTGGTTAGTGTAACTTACTATTCCATCGGAAGTAGTGGGTTTCATTCCCATCCAGAATAAATATTTGTGTGATGAGCACAAGTATTTGTTACGTTTATGGCTGTAAAAATACCTTTATGTACATATTGATATGTTTTTATAATGTTTATCAGCCGTTTGGTTTTCATAACAAAATCTTTCTTGATGCTTACTTCGAGATCAGTTGGTCGTGTGTGGAGATGTCGAGAGATAATATCTTTATTATTATTACTGTTAATAGTGTCTAGGTTTGTTACAGCGATAAGCGAGATGCTCAAGCTATATTGATCGTGCAAAATTTTAACTCTTTTAGGCGCTTGTCTCAAATGCGCTCCGGTAGAAATAACAAATCACTTAAGAATTCTTGTTCGTTTAATCTGTAGTTTTCTTTAGATATTTCAACAACATAATGTTCTGCTGTGCAATCTATTGACAAAGAAATATTGTTAAACAAGGAAATATGTTACTTCTAAGGATAGAATTCACCGTTCACTAAAACGGCACCATTTGGATTGATATACCTAAATGATTATTTCTTACTGATGTCGAATTTTGTGACTAAAAGTTCGCACCATCAATAAATGGACCACAAGTGAGAAAGTAATCAAACGGTTGGTTCAATCTCAGTGCAACTTCACATGCCCAAGTTTTTGCTGATACATTCAGTCTAAGAACTGGTAACTGGATTCTAAACTTTGAATTCATGCTTGATTCCTGGTAAATGTACGACCAACTAGAAGTCTTGCGCTCATGTGGGATTAAATTTTATCACTTTATTAAATTATATTAATAATAAATCATTTAACCAGAAAACAAGGTATCGTCGTAACTTTTTCAAACAAGTTTATCAATCCTCAATAGAATAATGGCGACCTATTTTGCAAACCTATTAAATGGTCACATTCGTCTTCTTTATCTCCGATCTTTAACGAAATACTCCACTAGTTTACCAAATCGAGTAACTTCTTTTGAAGCAGTCAATTCTACTGAAGCTAAATAGCGGGTTTTCTGATCAAATGTAGCTAAAGAAAATAATAGATGCGCTTGATACGCATCGCATATTCTATTGGATGGATGCGCTTGACGTTAAGCGTAATTACAATACCGCGCTTCTTTGATCATCGCACAGAACGGGCTTTGATCGCGCTCAAAACGTTTATAAAAAGGTATATAGTAACGTCTCACAAATCGTTATCGTGTTTCATATCTGAATAATGAGCAATAGAATACCTATTTCAGTCTTATCATCGCATTATATTCCGTAGTTTTCATTTTCATTTTTATACGTGTCTGAATTGACAGGTTATTTTACTTTGTGGGAAGAATTATTAATAATGACACCACACGTTGCAAATAATAAAATGATCTTCATAATTATAATCTTTTTAATTATGAGCCAACCGGGATTTAAGTATTTAATAATATTTCACTTATATCCACATCTTAAGTATATTTGATAATCTTCAAAGGAAATAATAAACTTTTTTTAAAATAATTGAAATTTAGTTAGTTATTAATTCTCTAAATTACCTGAAAATTCGTTTTGCATCACAGCTGACCAATAAACAAACAGGAAAATATGGTTAACACCACCTGTTCACTATGATGATTCCTTAGTAATCGTCTAATGGCCGTAACAAGCACTGATTGCCTAGTGGCTTGCAGTTCGATCGCCTACTCTTAGGTTCTGGAATCTTTAAGGCTGGAAAAGTGTGTGTTTAAAAATTAAATATGATTTTTGTAGCGGTGAAAGAGATCAAGAGCTATCAGATAATATAATTACCTATTTGAGCGTATTTCTGTTATTGGCAACTATTTCCTATATGCTATTTGTAAACCAAGTTCTGAGACATTCGTGTTATAAATTTAATAAAGGCTGAATAGTTGGTAACAGCTCAACTATCTACTGATCCGACGGTATGTGCCCCAACTAATGTTATTAATAAACTTGCCAGGTAACTATGCTGCTAGTTATTAAGAAGAAAATAACCACTGAATAGATTATTTAAGTTACAAGCCATGAGATATAAATGCGTCCAAAATGATCAAAAAAAAGAAATTTTTATCACGCTTTTTCTATAATCCTGATCAACATAATGGTTTAGTTATGAAAAATAATGCGTATCCAATAAATACTCAAATATTTTCATTTATCCTTATATGACGTCATTGAACAATGAAGGCTGTGACAGTATGAAATATTAATGATAGTAACAGTAAGCTTCACTGTCTTGAGCATCTAGAAGTTTGCGTTTGGGGTCTAGCGACGGCCTTATAAAAACGTGACAGTCTCGTTGAGCAGGAATATATTTGGTAGGAATTGTGTTCAATTAATTCGTACGCTCGAAGATCAAATCCCGCTTTCGAAAGATAAATGACAATGTTTTACATGACTTAGTTATAATTATTTTTTAAACCTTACATAAACGGATTAAAGCAACCAAGTCTTTAAAGGAAGTGAATTCATAAATGTAATGTCTGTAACGTGATAAATAAGGCCTGGTCCGCTTACTTAACACAAAGACGCCATTTGAATAATCAACCCCCTCGACCTCGCCTTCCACCGCTGAGATGACATTTTTATTCGACCCAGCCCAAATATATCATTTAGCTAAATAAGGCTGTCGACAGATCAGGTTTTTTTACAACTCGAGCTAATGTTATTATTATATCATTATGCCAGATCCATCACGGGATAGGCACAGAGCATCGTATACCATATATTTCATCCATACAAACCTGACGTGCTTTTTTCTACAACGATGAATCTTATTACACATTCACTTATAGGAATGTTATTCGTTACGTTAATACGATCAATACTTTAGTGGTTAGGAACCTGACTTTTGATTGTTTTATGAAAACGTAACATAAAAAAACGTAACATCACGCCTGTAATCCCCGAAGGGGTAGGCAGAGGAGTGTAGTACACACCCAGGTTTCACCAGTTGCGTTTATGTCCCATGGAATAGGTGGTGAGCCACTAATAGAAATTCTTAATTAGAAAAATCCAATACTTTATAAAAACACTCTTGATTTTATTAGTTTCATCATCATAAGCAACGTACTGTCGTCGACTGCTGGACGTAGGCCTCTCCTATAGCACGTTACTGAACCCGATCTTCAGCTCTTCGCATCCAATGTATCCATCGCATTTTGTGAATTATAAAAATAATAGGTAAGAGGAAACGAACAATTTTATTGGTAGGTCGCATTAAGTAACGAGATCGGGATCGCAACAAGATATACGTGTTGCGAGCAACGCGGGACGCTAGATATTGGTTCTAAATTAAAGCCAGAGGTAATGGAGGTGAAACAATTCCAATTTATCACTGTTCGATAGTACGATGCGGCGGTGCGCGCCTGATACGGTCGTCGGTATTTGGTAATATTACAGATCAATAAATTTTGTTTGCAGAACTACCTAAATTGTTCACTTATATTGACCACGTCACAAATCTTTCACCCTTCCTGCCTTACAGCAAACTTATATTTATAATATACATATTTGCTATATAAATTTATTTATATTTTTTTTTAAATCATCGTCGTTAATCCTCGTTCCATTGTTGGACTTGAGTCTACTTTCATAGTAACAAGGGTTAAAGTCACAGTCGGCTACAAAAAATATCTGTAGTACCTAATGTACATATGTATATAATTATGTATGTATTTTGTAGAATCAGCCGTGTAATTACCATAGTATAGTCTCTGCTTAGCTTAAAAAATAATGTCCCACGATACGAGAGCTATACTGGTGTATTTTAAAAATTCATACAGTGTTTAAAATTTCAGGTCTAAGCACCTATTTTAATAGTATAAAGAAAAAAAAAACAAAAATCTGTTTTCGATGATATAACGCAAAACAGATTTTAATTTATTAAATTTGTGTTTCTGAAAGCATTAAAACCATTTGTATATTTTTCGCCGGCAGTGAGTTTTGTGAATGTAAGGAATTAGTGTTAAAATGTTTAAATTCGAGTTGAAAATCCTGCACGAGTTAGAAATACGCCGCGGTGGATGGTGCTAAGTTTTGCAATTAAAATTAATCGCCCAAACGGTCTGTTGTCCGTTTTACGTCGATAGGTGGCGCGGTAATTTGTGTGAAAACTGTTGATTACTCGCTTGCAGATTTGGTGTTAGGATACTCGTTCCGTTTCAATTTATCACTAATATTTGAAATGATGTAATGTACATATCGCGATTAGTTTGTGCCTCCAAGTTCAATAACTTATTTTGATCATGTGATAGGCTGGCGTTTGGCTGCGATCTATGAAGTGTTTGTAGCTGAGATGGTCTGAACCAATGAGTACTGCGTTGTCTACATAAACTAAGCAGTTCACTACTAAGTCACCCATACTCTCTTACTCAGTTACATTCTTACTCAGTCACCATATATACTCTCCGTTGCAAGCAATCTGTGGAGTCATTATTTTAGATACATGCTAAACAGTCTGGCTGATGTCAAAAGCCAGGGCGACATGTTACTATCCAACGGCATCCATGTTTGGCATTTAATATTTGGAAACTGCACAGCACTCTACAGGCCACCACGACTCTCATACTCCGTGCAAATAATCCTGTTAAATATCCTTTCAAAATCGATGAAAACTACAGAAAACCTTCAGACCACTGCCTGCAGCCCAAACTAAGAACTATGATTTTTCTGTAATCACTTCATTGTAATTAACTAAAGTTCTGTTAACATCCTATGACAAAGAAGGGAACTTATGCGAATGCTTTCCCAATATTGGCACACCAGCGCGTAATTCTAACACTATTCTCAGGGTTGACAACTATGCCCTATTCAGCTTATCCAATCTACATATGTTCCTAAAAACAAAATATTGTCCCCCTATGAATCCTTTATGCTACATTTAGTACAGGTTTAGAAATAAATTTTGATAATATAATATCATTAACGTTCCGTTATAACAACAGTTTATAAATAGTTTTCCACATGTTAACGTCTACGGTTTTGATTACTGTTCTGTTCTCGACAAGTTTAAAGTCGTCACAAAGGAATATAAGTACATTTGACAGTAATTTTACAAAGGACCTCCCACGTGACAACAACCTGATATAGAAACAAAAACATTGTTATTGGTGACTATACCACTACTATCCAAAACCAAACAATGGCCGTCAAGCTGTCATTGATGTATATACAAACATTCTCCTTTTTATAACATGTAGAATACCCTGAAACTAGTTTAATTCTGAAAAAAAAATCATTCTTTTTATTCTTATCAAGATTTCAAAAATGTTATTCCAAAAATACTTAAGATATTGGCAAAACATAGTCATATCGTCTTTTCTGTAAATTGTTCCCATTAAGTTTTGGTTATCACTTTCGCGTTCGCTATAATTTCGTAAGTATTCAACCTTACTGAATAAATAATTCTGTCTAAATATGTGTACGTATAAATGTTCATAAATACATGTACCTATGTTAATTTTCACTATAAATGTCTGTTCATTTTCACTTTTCTGTTAGCTTACATGTTAGCGATTTTGTTTCAAAATATTATCTATTCAATCATCTTCAATCATGACATCTTACTTTAATAGGATCTTGTTAATTTTAATGCAGTTATGGCCGACCGACGCGGCGGCAGTGTGCCCTGCATATGGATGATGGGAAAAACGTCGTAGGAATCGCTTATGACATAAAACTTATGACCCAAAGTGTACTGAGACCGGCTGACGATGCGATGTGATGTGTAATAATGGAAGAAACAATAACGTGAGAGAAAAACCCATTTGGCACAATTGGCAGTTGAGAATTGTATGGAAAATTTTTAGCATTGTTAAAATTGTTAAAGCGAAACTAAACTAGTAACGCTACGAAAGGCCAATTAAAAGGTTTCAATCCGTAAAAATACTTTTAGAATCAAACTATTTGAAATCAGTAACTGTTCGCCAGTACCCAACATTTTAACTGTATTTTAAATGTTTCTCTCTATTCGAAACTAGGTCTGATAGTAATGAAGCACTCCAATAGACGAGAGAAATATTTAAAAGTAAGTGAATTAAAGTAATGCTAACAAGAATCAGATACGCATTTTCGTCTCTATGAAGAAATAGTTGCATAGACGGATTGTTTAAAACGGCTGTTAGTAGTTTACTCGCCCCTCTGATGTCATTAATAGCTCTGACACAATTTCCGCCTATAAAACTCTGCGCCTTGTTTATAGGGCGTTGAAATTTTTTTTATTTTTCAAAAATTGTATGTTAAATTATTACTATGAATGCAGATATTAAATAATAACCATGTTTCAAATAATTTCCTGGAAAATAAAAACCGAACATCGAGTCATATAAAGGAAGCGTGAAATCTATGAAATGCCATGAAAATCCAGTCAATATGTTACATGAAGCTGACGACTCCCCTAAGGCTCGTACTGTCCGTATTAAGACGCAAATACTTTTCTTGATTTAGGTAAACCGTAGTAGGTAATAGAAAAATACGTTTGCACCTTAGAAATGCCATACAGGGACGTACTGTACAGACTGGAGAATTTCTATACGTGTAATAAAGAAATTTTTATTTACATCTCTTCTGTAATTTGGAAATTACTTTTCGTTTAATGTACCGAATTAAACCAAGTAGCGGCGTTTCATGTGACACCCGATTGACTTGTATTATACGGTACCACGAAAGCATGTAAGCACACACACGCATACACGCACGCGCGCAATTCCACATACACACGCGTACACGCGTAGTCTCACGCTCAAACACGCAAATCGCGCGCACGCACACGCGCTAGCTAGAACGATCGCACGGATGTGGCACGCACGATCGCACTCTCACATACAAATACCTTACCATCTTTACGTGGTTGAAAATTTATTTGTTATATATTAATTTTGATTGGTATTTAAGACAAGCGTCAAAATATAATATTGACAATGTGTGACATCCCTGCAGTGTGCATTATAAGGCCCGAAGCAGTGATTCACGCCGAGTGCACCCACATGCCGGGCTGTATTAGTTTTGAACTTGTTCCGATGTTTACTGTTTGTTTTTCTCGCGTGGCTCCAATTCATCCTGTTCTCGTTTAATTTCAGGCTTTCCTGATTGTGCTATATACTTTGTCTAGCGTACTAAAAACTATTTAAATATAAACGTAATGTCACGCCTGTAATCCCCGAAGAGGTAGGCAGAGGACTTTAGTACACTCCCCTTAAAATAATATGTAAATCTGCAACGAGCGTCAAATAAAAGTGTACGAATAAATTTATTAGTGTATGGTTTCTTTGGCGTTGTTTGTAAAAAAAAATTAGAAATATCTGAATAATTCATAAATATGTATTGCGTTGGCTCAACCCGGGATGAACGGTATACATCTTTTTTATGAGATTTATAAGTAGAGGTCAATACTTTTAATTGAATGCAAAGATACAGAAAGAACTGATTTACCTTCATCTGGTTGTGGTCTGATTTATTTCGGAGTTAGCTTTGCTCATTCATTTTTTTGTTTTAACGTCAAGTCCATGTTTATGGCCATAAGAACTATGTATATTTCAAACATTCTTTTCAAAATCACAGTAAATTACTTAGTGGCTCACAATATGACCTCATTTCATCTAACCGCACGAAACATGCCAAATGCTCGCTAACTGAAGTAAGTCAACAATTTACAGGAGCTATTTTCAGCAAGTTTGCTATTACTTATTTATGTATTGATTATACGAAGATGAACACATACCTAAAATTATTGCTAATGGTAAGAATCATTTCCTTAAAGAATGTCTTGAATATTATTAAAATTTTAACAGCTGCAGAGAGCAAAGTACCTAAGTGTTTTCTACTAAATTAATTAAAATTTCAAACGTAGGTATTAACTGAAAGGCTTTTTTGATATTCTAACAGTAACTTATTCGCAGTTCGATTTATATTTTAGATGGGATACTGCTTTCCTGAATCTCAATTACTTTTTAATCATCTACTTTAATTGCTTTCCTGAATCTCAATTGAGACTGCCTCGTTGGTCGAGTGGTTGCAAGCGCCGACTGCCGATCGGTAGGTCCTGGGATCAAATCCCGGGTCGGGTACTGATGGATTTTTATAATTTAGAATTTCTAGTAGTGATTCTGATTCTGTATCTGTGCCTGGTGTATGGAAATAAGCTCACCACCACCTATTCCATGAAACGTAAACGTAACTGATGAAATGCTCCGCGTTTCACCAGTAGGCAGAGTAGTACCTCAGCCTACCCCTTCGAGGATTACAAGCATGATGTTACGAATTTCAATTACTCTCCTATAATCATCTGCTGTCCTAATCGTGTAATTTCATCTCTACATCTAATTGGACCAAGTTCAAAGGTTTAGTTAGCCGTCCTCCCGTCAAAGTCCAAGCTATGTTCTATGTCCAAGCTAGACATAGGCCTCCTTTGTAAGGTTTTTGACTATATTACCTAAGTTGGCATAGGGGTTGGTGATCGCAGTGTACAATTTCGCGCATTGCCTACGTTGCTGCCAGTAAGCAGCTAGATCACGTAACTGTGCCTGGGCAGATCGTGTTATATCGTGATCAGCTAGCGTCAAGTTTGGCCGCTTTTCCCGGCATAGGCTTAGGAGATGTATTCTTTATCCGACCGTACATGTATAACCGTGGTCCTGACTATAAACTTTTATTATTTCCAGTTTTTCAGAGACGTTTACAAATGTATTTATTGATCTGTAACACTAAATCGAATAATTTAATTTTAGTACCACTATTCTTATGCATTATGCAAAACAATGGCATGAAAAAACTATTAATACGTACTACATATTCGATGAAAGCTTTGATAACTCTCCCCAAAGCTTAGTTGCATTCGTTACGAGAGACCGCAAACGTTACGCGTTAGGTTTAACACATCTCCAGCTGGAATAAATAACATTAAAGTGGACCTAAAATGTTCCGCTCCGACTATACAAAATGATGACAAAGGCCTAAATGCTCCCACGCGAACACAAACAGATAAACTCCGGTCGTATTGCATAATTGGTGCGCCTGCAGTACTCGGCCATTATTAGTTAAATAGAACTAACACACATTATGTATTGATTATAAATCGCTACATATTCTGATATATTTCAAATAAGATAATTGTAATTTCCGAAAGCTACGTTCAAAAGGGTTACGCATCAGTAGGAAATGTTACAAACTTTTAACGAGGTATCCTAACCAATGTGCTGTGTTAAACTACTTGCAGAATTTAATATCAGTCTCATTAACCTTTTTATCATTTCACTCTTGGACACGGGTTTTCGCTCAGATTGAGAAGGGTCTTTCATACTGGCCAAGTACGGTTTCGCATATTTCACACAGTACAAAATATTTGGGAGAACTCTCAAGCGCGTGGCTTTCTCTAGCTTTAACAATAAATAGGTATGTAAAATTATATTTTATTTCGTGGAATTGAATTACCATAGTAGTACTCGGTGTAGATTCTGCAATAATATTAATTTTGGATTTTTGTCTATTCATATCTGTTCTGATTGATTATTATTATTATTATATCTGTTCTACTTAATTTTTTACTCTACTATACGCCCACCCTACATAGAAACAAATATTCCATGCGCACCCATGAATCCTGTTCGAAAATGGACCAGGACTGTTAATCTTTAGAGCAAACCAGAACACAACAGTAACCGAGTAGGGATTTTAATCGAATCAAGATTTGAATTTCAAATTCATTGGAGAAGCCAGTTAGCGACATAAATATTTACTTAAATTACTTAACGAAACTTGGGAGGTAACCGTTATAGCAAACTGGGGAGTTGCGAATGTCTTATTGACACTGCGAATCGAAATGAATAATTTATTGAAAATGGGTTTTATTAGTTACCTATTGATGAGACTTTTAGAAGCATAATATATTATTCAAATACTTGCCTGGATGAAATGACATATATACATTGACTTGTATTATCTCTAACACATATATTATATTGAACTTTCTTAGCGCAACAAAGCTATTAAATATTAAACTTTTGTCTAACACTAAACAACAGAAAGCGGGTTAGAAATTGCAAATTCGTTCAACTTTCGTTCATGTACTATGTAGTCATTCATCTGTTATCTTCATATTCTTACCTTTATCGTTTGTTTAACGTAGCGCTAAATCTCGAAATACATAGCTAATAACATTGAGTGTGCAAACAATGCACAACATTATACATATGTATGTATATATAGTACATTTATCACAAATAGACAACCTACCACGCGTGTTAAATGCTCAATCTATATGAAAAACGCTGACTCTGCCGCGCGTGTTTAGTCCACATGCACCCTCGATTCAGCTCATGAACCATCAGAATTTAGTAGCTTTTATTTATTTATCCTTTATTGTTGGTAACAAAGGGCGGAATTAATGCGAAGTGGCATTTTATACCAGGTGATGATGAGAAGTTAGAGTAGGTAGGTAGTTTGGTATATTAAATTAAAATGTAATTTGTTTTCATTTAGTAACTGATATTGAATTGCAATTGATATTTTAAAGAAACGAATTGTAGAACGCTTTGTTTTTCAAGCTTTTAGCGTGACGTGCACACCTGGTAAGGCAATCCGAACGAGCACGCGATTTTCGTGAAGAACGCAATTTCGTTTTAGGAGGACCTCATCCAGCTGCTAACACTATCAAGTAATTCAATATCCGTCGTATATCCGCCACTTGCTTTGATTAACAATATGCCGGTAATACCTACTCATAGAACAGTATCGCTTACTACTATCTGTATCGTCATCCCCTGTAGAAATAGAAACCAGTCACTGTCTCGACGTCACAACCGCTGGCCATTGACTATTAGTGTAGTTATTTTGACAAATGTTTGTATGTATCCAAATATATCTACTACCATACAAATATTTTAGTGGATGACGTAATCAATAATGTTTCCACCACATTTTAGACTACGTACACCGAAACAAACAAAACGATTATCAAAAATTCACGCAACTATTGTGTTATGTATATTATGAGTTCCCCGAACAATGTACATCTGCACAAGAATCATCGTTAAATGAACATAAAATGCTCTTATTCGGAGAACGCTTGTTTTACAGACCGTACGTGATATCTATAGAACCAAATCATAGAACGAAAGAGGGACTTAGATAATTTTGTATTTCCATTTTCGAACGACTTTAATTAGTGTTTACTTATAAGAGGGTTATTTAAAATGTTTTCTAACGATATTGACAACAAAATAATGATATCTCAACAAAACGAAAATGTGAAAGAAATCGAAGTTAGCTGCAAAAAGCTTGCAAGAAAAGTATTTGCAGAACAGCTTCGCTAATTAAAGAAGAAATGGCTTACCTTCTATTCCATGGTGAAACATAGAATTTAGTAGGTGGAA